>MU621417.1:0-18600 GCA_025399215.1 Globomyces pollinis-pini | reverse complement strand
ATTTTTTTGGACTTTGATAAGAACTTTAACTCTTTGGTTATTTGATGTCATGGATGAAGAAGTCAACAAATTTAGACCCTTTATAAAAACAGGGGTTGGGTGACACAGGGGAATTAATCCTCCTTTGAACTTAGTGGAAAAATGAAATGGCTCCAACACAAAGGAACGTAAAGATGAAAGAAATTATTAGGAAATTGGAAAATAGAAGAGACGAAGATGATTTGTTTTTGGTGAACACAAACTTTTTGATGGTCAGTTTATTCTTGCTGAGAATAATAGACTGTGGGTAGTTGATTGTTCATATGACTTACCAGTCGAAGAATCCTGGTATCGGATTCTCATATGACATTTGACTGTTGACGTTCAGCTATAAAACAGCTTGCGTCTTGTGGATTCTGTTGATGAACTCAGGACCAACGCATTGTGTTTTTATACGACAGCTACCTGCTTCTGTCAACAAAGAAACGTTACTAGAATTTCTGGCTTTAAAATTGCATTCTCCTGCCTATCAAGACCTGGCCAGTGAATTGAATCCTGAATGGTACCCACTGAACTTTGATGTGCACTTGTTCAAGCCAAGACAACGTACAAGATCCGCTTTACTAATTTTACCTCATCCTACTTTAGCATCTTTCTTTGTTCAGGAAAACAATGGTTCAATTTACATGAATGGTTATCTGTTACCCATCTGTTTAGATACACAAAGTAATTCAATCAATGAAATGACGATTAAACTTATTCAAACCACTCCTTGGTAAGCAATTAGATAATCTAATTTTATAGGAAAACCGAAAACACAACCGTGGTGGTGGACCCAAACGACAAAGTGATTCTTCGTGCATCTACATTACAATTTGGAGTTGAATGTTTCGATTATTTTTTTTCAATTGAATATGAAGTTATCTCCAAAGAAATTCAAATTCAAATCGATATTCAATCTAGGAGTATTCTTATATCAAAAATTTATGAAATCAAAGAAATTGAACCTTCTCCATTATATTACGAATCACTGAAACCAATGGGAATGAAAAGAGTTAAAAGTACAATGGCTATTCGAAACTCGTCTATTGCACAACTCATTCGAAATGATTCGGATGATTCGGTGATTCTCTATCTACACCAATCTCCATCTTATCTAAAGAATGATTTAAATTCAATCACAGAACTCTTTGCCTCTTTAAACCTCACCTCAAACTTGAGTAGAAAGGAGTTAGGTCTGGACAAAAGTATAAAGAAGTTAAGTCAAAGTTTTGATCAACTACATGAACCCATTGCTCCATTCACTAGCCATGCTATCAGAATTATATTTGACGATTCAAAATCTAAAAATACTTTTCTATCAATGTGTAAATCAATTAAAGTACCAAAAGCATTGGAATTAATGGTCAACTTTGAAAGACGTGATTTATTCTCTGAAAGAAATTTATCTGCATTAAAAAATTGGTACGAACTGTTACCTATATGTATTTCTTTTCAACTTGACATTCTAATCCGCAACCTTGTCCTGAACCCTGTAGAATTATTGTCACTTCAGATGGAAATCAATAGATTAATTAAAAAGTTTAAACCTCAAGAATGTGAAGAAATTTTGAAGTTATTCCAAATTGAATTGTTTAATGAACATAATCCTGATATTGATGGCCAAGAATTATTATTTCATTGTTTGAAACAGAGTGTTAAAAATTTCAAACGAAAATCGAAACGCAAAACAGATAACATTGATCAATTATATTCCTGTCGACACATTATCATTACTCCAAGTCAGTTTCATCTCTCTGGACCATATCTTGACGCATCGAACCGTGTTTTCAGAATGTTTTCATCATACCAGGATAATTTCATTAAAGTTTCATTCACGGATGAAAGCTTTTTAAGATTATATTTTGATAAAGATGTCGATCGAATTGATTATTTGGAAAATCGGATTGGAAAAATATTAAAAGATGGGGTTGATTTATTTGGTCATCATTTTGAATTTTTAGGTTACTCAAATTCAGCATTACGTGAACATTCTACATTTTTTGTTGCACCTTTCGTTGATGCAAAAACCAATAAATTGATGAATGCAGAATCGGTACGATCTATTTTGGGTGATTTTTCAAAAGAAATCTTTTATCCTGCTCGTTTTGGTGCTCGGTAATCTATAAAAAATAATATTTTATAGTCTAGCACAATCATTCACTTCAACAAGAAAATCTATCAAATTATCACATTCAAATTTGATTGAAATTCCTGATGTCAAAAAACGTAATATGGTGTTCACAGATGGAGTTGGTAGAATTTCTAAACGATTAGCGGTAAAGGCATGGTGTGCCATAGAATCCTCCAATGCTTTCTCAACCTTAAACGACATTGATTCCGCAGATGAAATGATTATTCAAAATTTCTCTGTTCCATCTGCTTTTCAATTTCGGTTAGGTGGGATGAAAGGTATGGTTTCTGTAGATCCTACCATCAAGGGAATTGAATTTCATTGGAGAGATTCTATGAACAAATTTTCAGCTCCGCATTTAACTGATTTTGAAGTTGTCAAAGTATTTGATAAACCTGGTAGATGTACTCTTAATAGACCTCTCATCAAAATATTGGAAGACCTTGGAGTTCCAGAAGAGGAATTTTTGACTTTACAACGAAATGCTGTTCAAGCAACTGATAACGCTTTAAATTCAACTCTTTCTGCTTACGAGTTATTAAAATCAAATGGCTTAGGATCCAGTTTTCAATTTGGATCACTGCTATTACGATTATTAGACATCTTATCGCTAGATATTGGTGATCTAACAAACATGGCAAATAGTAATATTTTGACTGAATCATTGAAATATGCTTGTTATTGCGTACTTCGAGATTTACGTTCCAAAACTCGGATTCCAGTTCCGGGAAGTTACATGCTCGTTGGAGTTGCAGATGAATGGAATTATCTTCGTCATGGTCAAGTCTATGTAGCCATTTATGACAAAGCTACTGATGAAACTGTTTATTTAGAAGGTCCCATTTGTATTTCAAAATCACCTTCACTTCATCCAGGTGATGTTCAAATGGTTTATGCTATTGGAAAACTACCTGATCATCTTTGCACTGGTTTAAAAGAATTAAAAAATGTCGTTGTATTTTCGACTGATACTATAGGTGATAGGTAAATGAAATTAGTTTTTATTTTAGACCACTTCCTTCTTGTTTGGGTGGGGGTGATTTAGATGGTGATGAATATATATTATTAGTTGATCCCAATTTACATCCGAAACGTGTAGTCAAACCACATCATTATCCAGCTGCAACCAAATATCGATTAAACCGACCTTGTCATATTGGAGATATATCAAACTTTGTTGTAAATTATTTCGGTTCTGATTTACTTGGAATGATATGTTCTCGACATCAAATTTTATCTGATATACGAATTTTAGGTACAAGTGATCCTGATTGTATTCGATTAGCTGAAGTTGCTTCATTTGCAGTCGATTTTCCTAAATCTGGTACTCCAGTTAATTTCGATGAACTTCCTAAACTTTCCAGCAATATTAAACCAGACTTTATGCAAACCGAAATCATATCTTCAAATGATCATATTACATATTACAAAAGTGAAAAGATACTTGGAAAATTATATCGAGATATTACTTTAACAAATCCAAAAACTTTTAAAGAAGGAAATCAAAAACCTAGACGACGTAAAAAGAAACAATTTCAAAAAATTGTAAAAGAAAGTGATAAAAAAATGAATACTCTTCATGGTATTACACAAACATTATTAGATTTAGATATTCCAGATGTTGAATTGGAATATATTCAAATTGATAATATCAAAACCATTGATTTTATAAATGAAATGTGTACAGAATTATCCGTGATTGCATCACTTTATCCATTAACAGCATATAGTGAACCATTATCAGAACCAGAACTTTTAATTGGTTGTATTATTGAAGATACAAGTCAACCAAGGAAAAGATCTGAATTAACTATTCGATTAAATACACATACTTGTGAATTGTATCGTATCATTCATCATCATCTTACCAAAGGATTATCAAATATTGATATTATTTACAAGTATTTCAAAAATGGATTTTTTAATTTATTTATAGGTCATGGGATTTATGGTGTACTTGTAGTAGACAAACAAAGTTTGGAGTTCAAATTGTTGGATATGTAGCCTTGAATTGTCTTTTAACTGCTATTGATGCAATAGATTATCAAGTTTTTCATGAACGTTAAGTCATCATTTCAAATTGCTTTCATTCTTCATATCAATAAAATGGAAAAAAAAATCATTCAAAACAATTTTTATTGACTTACAATCTTGCATTTGGGAAATTTCTCATAGCTTGACGAATACCTAAATCAGCCATAATTTCTTCAGATCCTAAACATAAAATAAAAATAAAAATATAACCTCCCAAGATGGCAGCAAATTTATAAGTACGTTGAAATCCTTCAATCATACGACCCATTCCAGTTTTAGTAATACCACGACCACCAAAGATTTCTATACCGTTAGAATCAAATGGAATGGATTACGACAAGCTTCATCAGCTACATCATGTGCAACTCTAGTAGATAATAATTTCAATAATGCTATAGGTCCACCTAATTTCACTTGTTGTTCTTTATAATTCATATTTTGCATTTGATATGTAATATTTTCCAACCAATTATTGGTAGCTTCAGTTTTTGAAATCATATGTGCTAATTTATTTCGAATCACTGGTTGTTCTAATAAAGATTTTCCAAAAACTTTTCGTTGATTAGCCCATTTGAAACATTCTTCAATAACTTTTCGAGTTGCAGAAACAATACCAGCAACAATAAACCAACGTTCATGGTTGAAATTATACATGATGACTGGAAATCCACCACCTTCTTTACCAAGTAAATTTTCAACTGGTACTTTTACATTTTCAAAAATCACATATGCTGTTCCAGCTGATGATGAATAGGAAGTTTTAATTGGTTTGGTTTCAACTCCTTCACTTCTTTCAATCAAAAGCATGGAAATTCCTATTGATCAATAAAATAAAATTTTAAAATACCTGCTGGTCCTTTTCCAGTAACTACAGCAGTTGAGAAATAATCACTAAAAGATCCATTTGTAATCCACTAAACATATTAAATCATAAATTCAAACTTACTTTCTTTACACCATTTACAATATAATGTTTTCCTATAACAATAAATAAATCAAAATTCAAACCATCAGCAGTTTTAACAGCAGTTGTTTTGATAGCTGCAACATCAGATCCAGCACCAGGTTCACTAATGGCTAAACAAATTCGTTTGACTCCCGTCAATACTTCTCGAGTGACTCTTTCACGTATATTTTTTTTAGCAAAATTCATGACTGGTGGTAATCCAATCACCATACCCGTTCCAATAGAATCCTATGAAATGAATTTAGGCCATGATAATACTTGATATCCAGCAAATCCTAATGTAGTGGTTTCTTCATGAGCAATTTGTTCATGAAACTAAAATGAATCAATAATGACAATGATTACATAATCAAACTCTTCAGGTTTGACACCACCAGGTAAATTGAACCCTTTCAAATGTGGTCCAGGACCCATTCGACAAGCCAATAAACCAAAATCACCCATTTTCTTGAATATTTCCTTTGAAGCAAACGTTCCGGATTCATCATTCAAAGTTGCTTCAGGTAAAACTTCATTTCGAATAAAAGCACGTACAGCTTTTCTAAATCGATGATGGGTTTCTCTAATATCAATTAGATTATTATACTTGAAATAAGGAGAATGAAATCCTTGGAAAGCAGATGCTTCAGCATATGGAATAGGACTAAATTCATCATTTTTCAATTTGATAATTTGAGGAGTTTCATTGACAATACTACCAATCTTTAAACGACCATATTTTTCTAAAACTTCTTGACGATGAAATGCATAGAATTGTTCTAAAAATAAAAGTGAATGATTCCATACCAGTGACATCTTGACCAGCATATTCTAGAATCAATAATTCACCACCAGGATGTAATCCTAATTTTTAAAATTCAAAAGAATTACCAGCAAATTTTGAGATATCGTAAACGATAGTATCGATAATGATCCAAGCATTAGTATCTTTGTTATGAGTAGCAACTTCTTGACGAGTGAATTCTTTAGACATTTGATTGTAGAAAAAAAAAACTAGAGTTGAAGTTGGTAAAATAATTGATTTCAAGCGCGTGTCGATGGTGTCACATGACCAACTGATTTGAAATTTTTTTAAACGATTTGAATCTTTGATGGAATTTGATGGATAGAATGATGAATACTAGATACGAGTTGTATAGTAATTGTAACATGATGAATAACTAGTTTTAGCATGATGGATAACTAATTGTAGCATGATGAATACTAGTTGTAGCAGTTACTCGTAATATCACGTAGTACAAGTACAGATCTAAAGATGGATTCTATTGAGTATCTACTTACAGTTTCAATCCAGAGTAAAATGAAATGAACCCAACAGACCCAACAATAATGTTCTCATCCTGGGTTCAACATTCGAAACCCAAGAAAAGTTATTTAACCCAAACCATTTCTTCAAATTCCAAATCACCAATGAAATTTTTATACTTGTTGTTTATTCAAGTCATTTGTGTTAAATTTAAATTCATTCGAAATCAAACTAAAAATTCTACAAAACCATTCATTCATCGATGGACAAAAGTAACTAAATCAAATCAATTACCATTAACTATACAAATCAATTCAATGATACCAAAACCACCATCAAAATCAAATTTTAAAAAATTAAATTCAAATTCATTTCATTTGAAATCAAATGATAATCAAATAGATTTCATTACAAAACAATCTTCAAATATGAATATACATTTCAATCAAGAAAATCAAGATGATAATTCAAATATTACAAAATTTACAAAAACTGTTGTAAATGATTCTTTAAAAAAACAAATTGTAAACAAACAGGTGATTACAAATCAAGTCATTGATTCCAATGATAAACCAAAACAAAAAGTTAAAAAACAAAAGAAAGGTAATCAAACGAAACAAAAAGTATCAAAAAATCAACAAAAGGTTAAAAAATCTGATGGATCCATTAAACAAACTAAAAATCAAATCAAATCAAATTTAAATCAATCTCAATCTGATTTAAAATCAACAAAACAAAATCAAAAAAATTCAAAATTTCAAAAACAATCCTCAAATTCATTTCAAACTCAAAATAAACCTGTTCAATCGTCACAATTGAAATCTAAAGAAAATCAAATTCAACATCCATTTAGAATACCAAAGAATGTGACGTATCAAGTTAAACCTACCAGATACTGGATGAGACTTTAAATATCGTACCGAATCGATACTTGTACAATAAAAAAAAACTAGATTGTTGAACTAATTATCATCATACTATAATCGTGATTATGAAAAAAAATCATTTATTAGAAATACCGATTGAAAAATTGGTACAAGAGAACACAAAGCGTTTCCCAAACCTTTGGTACAAGACTCGGTCTACCTTCCAAAAACTTCCACACCTCATCAACGATATGTACCACCATCACACCACCCATCTCCAAGTACGGTCGCACCAACCCACCCACCAAGGCCAAATCCTTTCCAATCTGCGTTTGCCCAAACACAGCAACTCGACCAGCCACCACCTCATACAATGGATGTGTATACACATACCTGATGATGCGATCACGAACTTGTAACAAAATCGTCGTATTACCCATCCATTCTTTTCGAATCCATCGACAAGTGGTATTCACACTACTAACAAAAATTCGGATTCCCAAATGAACATAATACATGATAAAAGGTACGACTTGATCAATGAAATAAACTGCTTGAGTATGCCAAAATAACCCCAATCGTGAACTATACTCATGACAGGTATTGAGAAATTCCAATTGTAATTCACGTCCTTTCATATAATCAGCATCCGTTTGAGTTTCAAGAATCTTTGATTCAGATATTTCATAGATTTTTAAATATGGAATGAAAAGTGGATCAAAAATAGCTAATTTTAAATTTCGATATAATGAAGTTTGTTGAATGATCAAGAGTTTTGGTAAGATGGTAGTATCCCATACAGGTTTGATTTTAGTTTTGTAATATGGATTACAATAGTCCCAAATATGATCTTTTGTTGTATGAGCGTATTGAATACCATTCCCAATGAGTGGTAATGTATTATGGTAGGTGGTTTCAATAAAAGTAGATGTTTTTTCATAGGTGGTTTGAATAGCTGTTTGTGGATCAAATGGTAGTGGACATGTACGAGATGATGTTGAATCACATTGAACGTAAACTAAAGAATAGAACATAAAGTAAAAAAAGAGTAAGTTTAGTAATGTATGGAAATATCTTTTGATGATGGATCCCCAAGTACGTGATGGTTTTGAAACCATAATCAATTTCTATTGTTAGAGTTATCATGATAAAATAAAAACCTATTGACAATTAAAATTATTAAACAAATACCTTTAATTTCAATTCAAGAGATAGTAAATCATCCAATTGTTCATGTTTCACACTTTGTTCAATCAACTTTCGATTGGCTACTCGTAACAAACACAACGTTTCATGAAATCTCGTTGTTCGTAACTACAAATAAATAAAACTCATAAATCAAAACCTGATTCCAAAGTGCACTTCTGGTTCCAAACAATATGGATACTTTGACAGCATACAGTTTTAAAAATGCATCGATTAATACACCGGTTTCAGATATATTTGCTGTAAAAGTATTTACCAAAGATTCTTGGAATAGATCTGAAGTAGGTTTATGTTTACTTGCCATGAAACCTACCAGAATGGATAATATCTAGAAATGAGTTTGATTAATGATACTTCATATTTTAAATTGGTATCAATATCAGGTTTTAATGCTGATATCAAAGTGGTAAACATTTGTGATGGAGTTTCGAGTATAAAAGTTGTTACTTCGCTGTCCATGATTAAATGCTTTGATTAGTATTTTGAATGGCTTTACCTATGAATAGATTAATTTATTTTTGTATTGGAAACCTATTGATTGATTAACTTATTATTGTAATGTAAACCTGTTTAATGATTAAAAAGGAGGGATATCAAAATACCTTTATAGAATAATAAATGTGTTTGATATCGACATCAACCGGAGTATCGGACGGTAAAAACACATGATTAAGTAAAGCGGAAAGAGTAGCAATAGTTAATAAAGGTAATTTATGTTTTGGATGGGATATACGATTGAAACCTCTTACGAGACTATGATTAGTTGATTTGGAGTGGTTACGATCGACAACATTCTCTAGCGTATAAGGTGGATATGGTATGTGACCAGTTTGTATCTGGGTAGAATGGATAAAAGTAATGGAACCAGACTATGTACATGTTAGCCCATTGAATATGTTTAATTTGTTGAATTAGTATAAAGTCCATTGAATATGTTTAGTTTAATTTATTTGTTGAATTCCATTGAGTTGATATGTATATGATGAATTCGATCGAGTATATAAGTGTATGATTAAATGAAATGAATTCCATTGAGTTGATATGTATATGATTGTATTCCATTGAGTATAGTAAGTATATGATTCATTAATATGAATAATATGCTTGAATAGCTTGAGTTAATGTATTTACCTTCAATAGCTTTTGGATGGACATCAATTTTATTTTGAATGACAAAAGTTTGCTGAGCACAAATCCATAAGATAGAATTACCTGAGATTAATTAAAGACAAGAAAAACCAATGATAGGAGTGGTGATGTTATGTTGATATGTATTCAAGAGTTGAATGTAAACAGGCTAATGATTAAATGATTAGGAATACCGTTTCTTCACCTTTGAGAAGACAAAAGAATAGGTCAGGATGATTTTTTGAGATGATTTGGATGAGTAATTGTTGAGCAATTGATAGGTTTGTGGTATCCAAGTTTGTGAGGGATGCTTTTTTTGTTTAATTATTTTGATTACCTATGATAATAATATTAGTTTAGTTGTAATACCTTTTTTTTGATCTTCAATAAAAGATAATGATAATTTTAATAGATTATTTGATATAATATTTTTTTGTAAATTATTAATGAAATTAGATAATTCTAATATATAATCTTGTTTACAATAATTTAATGGACCTATGATTAGTGTTTTTTTTAAATACCATTATAAAAAGATTTTTTAGAATTATGAAAAGGTAACAAGTAATCCGAATAATCTAGAGTAGGAGAGTGAATGTTTAAATTTGATAATTGAATTGATAAATAATTTGATAAATCTATAATATTTTTTATGGTTTTTAAATTTGAAATTAAATCTGTTAACTAGTTTTTTTTAGTGTTAATAAATAATTTACATTTAAATTTTTTAGATTTGTATAATCATTTTTGATACTATTTTTTTTTGATTTTCCCATTTGAATTGAATTTTTAAAAAAAAGAAGAAAAAAAACAACAATAAACAACAACAAGATTTTATTATTAATTTACAAATATTCCTTTTATTACTTGAATTAGGGTTACTTAGTAGTTAGGGTTATTTTATGAGTGTTAGGGTTACAAGTAATTAGGGTTACTAGTAGATTAGGGTTACAAGAAATTAGGGTTATTTATGTTAGGGTTATTTTGTAATTCAAGTTGAATTTTAGTTTCTTTAATGGAAAATCATGAACAAAAAGAACAAAAAGAACAGAAAACAAATTCTTTATTATCAAATTTATTATCAAAAAATAATGATTTCATTAGAAAACCAATTCATTCTAAAAATACTATCTCAAATTTAGCTATATCACTAAAAGCAAATAACAATAATAATAACCACATCACTACTAATACTATTACTAGTAGTAATAACAATACTACTAGTAGTAGTAATAACAATACTACTAGTAGTAGTAATAACAATACTAGTAAAGAAAAACAAAAAATATTCAACTTGTATGATGATCAATCTTCAGACTGTCAATCTCCTACTTCCCCTCAAAAACTTCAAACGGCTTTCAGATTAAAAAGACAATCTTCAAATATATCCCCAAATCCAAATTTATTAGATTACTCTTCCCCTTCTTCATCTTCTCTATCCACTTGGTCTCCATCTCACATTCAAATAAGAAGAAAAATGTCTTACTCAGTACTAGATCCTCCCCCTTTATTATCAAATGCTTCCGCTGCTGCTAGTTTCATGAATCGTTTTAATCAATCTTTTTCTTCAACTCCAGCTCAATCTCAAATAGGTATCATTCTACATATTCAATCTACTTATCCATAAATTATCCAAAATCTACTAATCCATAAACTATTTTAATCTTTTTACCAATCCTTAAACTATCCAAAATCATAAATTATCCAAAATCTCGTATTAATCCATAAATTATCCAAAATAGTTCTAACACATACATATCTTTAAAACCAAAACTCTAAAATAAATAGTCTCTAACTTTATAGATGCAGATTATGCTGAAGGTGATGAAATAGGAGACTACAAATTAGTCAAACAGATAGGTTCTGGTGCCTTCTCAAAAGTATTCGAAGCCGAAACTGACATTGAACCACATCCTGCTCATCATTCATCAAATAATACAAAAAAATTTAAAGTCGCCATCAAAATTATTAAAAAAACGGATGATGATGATTCAAATTCTTTACCTGCAGATTTAGATTTACAACATTTATCCCAAAAATTGTCCATTAAGAAAATAAATCAAAAATTATATCAACAACAGATTGATAAAGAAACAGGTATGTTTATCTATTTTCGTTACTTTTGATGATTCTATTCACTTATAACATTATCTTTACATTAACATGGTTTCATCTTTACCTCTATTCAGTTTTACCATTATCTTTATATTCAAATGATTTCATCATTACCTCTATTCAGTTTTACCATTACCCTTATCACTAAATGATTTCATCATTACCTCTATTTGGTTATACTATTACCCTTATCACTAAAATATTTCTTCTTTTTACTTTACAACTTAAATCAGTCCTATTGTTATCATCATTCTTTTATCTTTATCATTAAAGTTAGTCATTTTTCCATTAAAAGAAATACATCCTAAATCACTTTGAAACAAATCTAACTGTATAGGTAATCACTATCCATTGACAAGTAGCAATTTGGTCACGTTTACAGCATCCCAATATATTAATGATGAACGACATGATTCGATTACCAGACGCATTAATCATCGTCAGTGAATTAGCTCCCAAAGGCACATTACTCTCATATATCCAAAAACATGGTCAACCTGGTTTAACAGAACCACTTGCAAAAACATTTTTTATTCAATTATCTCAAGCAATACATTACCTACATACCATCGTTGGTATCATTCACCATGATATCAAATTAGAAAATATATTATTGGATGAAGAGTTAACAGTCAAATTAGCTGATTTTGGATTGTCAGAAGAGATGGAATTAATTGAACAGGCTGACGTTGATCGTGGTCAAAATGTTTATGAACCAAATACAATGAAATCTACTGATCGACATTCAGCTAAAACGAATGATCCACCTGGTAATGAGCACTTTAGTAAAGATACCAAACTACAAACCAATAAAGATTCAACATCAAAACAAGTCAGTAAAGACACCAAACTAGAAACCAGTAAAAATCAAAAACCAAAAGAAATAACCAAAAAACCAGAACCAACATTAAAATACCTCAACCCACAATTCCAATCCGATATATTTTCCACTCCATACGCAACCAAATCCAAACTCGAAACCAATTTCATCAACATCAATCCATACCATCATCACCGACAATCCGGTCACCCACCCGATTGTCCAGGATTTTGTTGTACCATCCATCAACCGACTTCTGAAAAATTCCAACTTCATATCCCACGAGTTCGTAATCGCGATCACAACGTTCATGCCGGGTCACTCCATTACCTAGCCCCTGAAGAACTCCGAGCAGCCAGTGCCACATACATTGATCCCCGCAAAGACCCCAATTCCATCATGAACCTGACCAAACCCTACTGCGATATCTGGGCACTTGGCTGTTGTCTCTACGCCCTCGTCGTTGGAACCCTACCCTTTTCCGATTCCTTCCTCCCACGTCTTCAAATGAAAATCATCAATGGACAATTCGATCATGGTAAACTGGTGTCTGCTCGAATCAGTCGGGATTGCATTCTGTTGTTGGAACGTTTATTGGATGTATCTATTGATACCCGATATACCATTGAACAGGTTTTGGAATCGGATTGGGTGAAAAGTTGATTTTTTTTTCATCTTGTTTGTTTTTATTGTTTATTTTTTTATGTATACCTAATAGAATGAATCATTTGAATTATTTGGATATTACTTTTGTTTTGATTGAATATGAATTCAGTGGTAGTACATTGTGTTTTGGATTTCTGGATCCATTGTTTGTAGGTCGCGTTATGGATTCCCGCAATGAGATCAAATCAATCATCAACCTGACCAAACCTACTGCGATATCGGTTTGATGATGGATGACAATTCGTTTATTGATATATAAAAAATCCGGTGGTACAGCATTCATTCAAAACAAGTTTTGAAACACAAAACCATTCTCACCTCTTCTTTTTTTCGCCCGTTGAAAAAATGATATGGAAATCATTTTGAATCATCATGAATGTTGAATGACATTGGGATAGTCTCTATCCTCACATTGGATAACCAGCCATCTTTGAATAATCCATCATTAAACACTTTCAAACGCCACTTTGAGTATGACTCAAAATGAGTCATATTAAGAATCAATGAGAATGGAAATGATTCATATTACCGTTATAAAGTCGGATATATACCAATGACAACCATTTACACGAGTACAAATGCAATTAGGTTTGATTTTATACACGATGAACTTCAATCAAGATCCAATAAATGACAGATAAATTAACCATTAGAGTCATTTGATTGAATCATTCGTCAAGATGAGTCAAATATTCCAAATACGAATCAATTTGAGTCAATAAAAGTAATAACAATCGTGGCTTGGAATCAACCTCAACATTCAATATAAATGGTGAAAAATATTTTGTCAATATTATTTGAAAATGTGTCACATTAAGAATAATTTACCAGTCAAACATAAAGTAAAAGAATTAACTCAAGATTTTGATACTTGGTTTGAATCATTAAGATCTGATTTAAACAAAACTACGTTACATGAAAAAGATCATGTTGAATTTAATGATATGTATTTACCTGCCATTTATGCTCCTCAAGCAACTATTTCTCCCGATTTTTACTCTTTGGTGTCTGATATCGTTCCATTGAAGGTAGAATCCCCTCCAATACAATTTCAATATCCATCACCTCGATCCGTTGAAATCGTATCATCTCCACAACCTGAAATGGTATCATCTCCTAAACAACGCGAAATGGTATCATCTCCTAAATCAATCACAAAGTCAACATCTTGTCAATCACTTTCACCAATCAAACACAAAACAAAAAAACGATCCTTAACGGATGAAGATCCAGTACTATTAAAGAAACGACAACGTCAAAATGAAGCTGCTAAACGATGTCGTGAAAAGCGATCCAATCAACTTCAAATGGCTCAACAACAAGTCCAACAAATTGAACAAGATAAATTTGATATGGCAGTTAAATTAGCAGTTATTGAAAAAGAACGTGATGCTTGGCAAATTCGTGAACAAGATTTACAACAACGTATTCATCAACTTAAAGTTCAATTGGATGAAACTCAAATGTTGTTATTTCAATGTACCAATTAAAATCTTGATCTTTTTATCCTTGAATACTATTGAATAGATTCTTTGGACTGAATTCGATTTTCTATTTTTGTTTTTGTTTTGTCATATACCAATACTGCAATATAATTTTACTTTTGATGTATTCCATTTATATGTTTTAAAAGTTTTTTGTTTGACAGTATTTCAAAACCTATAGTTCTCTTTTAATATATTTGCTCGTTTTTGATTTAGTAATACAACCAACATCAAATTTTATCATTCAGAATAGTTTCAAGAGTTTAGGATAACGGTACCGGATCTTCTCCGATGCCGGATATGCTTGCAAAGTGTCTAAAAAGAAGACCATGCCACTCATTTTCAGAAGAATTGAATAGGATCCATGTCAAAGAATGAGATCTAGTGTTGACAAATCTTGGAAAATCTTGAACGTAATCACTACCCAGTAAATAAATGTAACAAATTTGTTTACATGTATCAACAGAACACGTAAAAAACAAGTGATATATTGTGTGCTTACAAGAAAGTTTTAAGGTAAAGGCCAGAATGATGTGTTTCGATTCATATATATTGGATAACTAAAACATTATATTTTTCATTCCGATAGGATCACAATATCCACATCCCATCATCTAAGTCTTAAGATAATGAACCCATGTTGAAATGATCTGGAATCAAATACAACAAGCCTTTGAATGTTTATTGGAATGATCTAATATTTTTATTGAAAGACACCTTTAATAAACACTAGCAAGAACGAATTTTTCCCAATCTCCTACTTGAGTTTGTAAATCAACCTTAGAGCCTTCTCCTCCCGGATGAGCTCTAAGGACAGTTCCATGGGACGACTTGATGTAGACAACATTACCTTTAATTGGTTCAATAGTAAAGGTTTCCCAATCACCTACTTGAGTTTGTAGATCAACTAAAGATCCTACCCCACCAGGATGAGCTCGAAGATACGTTCCATGACACGATTTAATTGAAACGTCAATTGGAATAATGGTAAACTTTTCCCAATCACCAACTTGGGTCTGCATATCAACGATAGAATTAGATTCGTGAGCTCGAAGATAGGTTCCATGGAAAGATTTGATAGCAATTAAGCCGTCTTCTAAAAGTTCAAGAGTAAATTTTTCCCAATCTCCAACTTGTGTTTGAAGGTCTAACGTAGCACCTTCTCCCCCAGGCTGAGCTCTAAGAACTGTTCCATGGCAAGATCTAATAGCCACATGATTGTCATCCACAGTTTCAATAGTAAATGTTTCCCAGCGTCCCATGTTTGCTTTCAAGTCTACTATTGAACCCGCACCCCCAGGTTGGGCACTTAAGAACGTGCCATGATATGACTTTATAAAAGCACGATTAGTTTGAATGGTAAATTGCTCCCATTCATCTGCTTGTGTTTGTAAGTCTAATTTTGAACCTTCTCCACCAGGTTGTGCTCGCAAATAAGTTCCGTGAGCTGATTTGAACGTCACTGGTCCTTGAATAGTCATTGGCGCCTGAATTAGACTCAAAAAAAATTGGCAATTCAAAATCAGGTTAATAAATATACGTTTATTTTGAAAACATTAAATAAGTTAAAGACCATCATTTAGATTAACGATGGTTTGGCAATAAACATACCAGGTTGTTGTGCTTTGGTAGGACACACATTGATTGTTCTCTTGGTTTGAACATCCTTGGTTTGTGGAACAGAAACTGACACTGGAGTTTGATAGTTTTGCATGTTAGAATATAATAATTAAAATTTAGAATGATTAGAATATGAATTATTCAACTGTTTTTATACTCGAAATGACTGATGACTGGACAGTCATCAAACTGTTTTGGTCGAATGGCTGAATAAAATTGACCGTTCCTTATTTCTTATGAAACAATTGTGGGTGAGTGAAATTGGAGTTTGATACAAAGGTACCTTGTATAGTTCTGGACTATTGACTATTAGTTTCATTGGATTATTAAGAATCCTCATGCATTAATTTTCATTGTTAATTGGAAACGTTTTCCCTGTAGTTTTCATCCATCTAAAAAAAACGTTGTTCAATCGTTTCAAAAGAAGCGACACTGCCACTTCCTATTTGGAATTCTTTATTGTAGGCTCAGTGCTCAATTTAATGAATGGTAATCTATTCGAAACGTTCAATTTATTTTCGCTGTGACTCAACAGCAGCTTATATTTGTGTTGCATCTTCATTAAAGAAAGCAAAAATTGTCAATGCAAATAAATTTCATTATACAATTACATGTCACTCCATTGGCTCTAATGAGTATAAGTAGTGGTTGAAAGATAGGGCGTAACAAATCGTTGATGTAGAAAATTAAATTAAACTATTCACTACACAAGATGGAATTTGACTGCGATAGTCAGTAGGTAGATAGAATCTCAATGGATCCAATTCGAAATGATACTCACCCACATACAATGGTGAAATTAAACGAAAAACTTTAATGCTTTAATCGTCTTATATACTAAGTTGTTCTCAAGTGTATCAGTTAATATTTTAAAATCATTTCAAGAGTAAATTCAGTAGTTTTATTAACAAAAAAATAATTTAAAATGTTACGTTCACATAAGGGTAGCTTATTTCATCATTTTGTTTACACTTTCCTTGGCAGATAAATAAGCTAAAGTAATTGACGAAGTAGTGGAAGTATTAGATTGTCCAGTAGGGAATGATTGAAGAACCTCTGGGGTAGTCACATTAGGCATCGCGAAAGTGGTGTTCTTTGGCATAAAGTTGGCATAATAACTTGGAGGGAATGATTTTGTCATAATAAATAAATTAATGATTTTCTATTCCAAATCTTGTGTTTGTTTTATACCCGTCAATGTATCAGTCATCTGTGTCATTCGCCCTCTTTTGGAACGCTTTTTGGTATTGAGCCTTGGCTGCACAGCCATAGACACGTCAAATCTGAAAATCACCATATCCATCAATCAAGTGGAAAAAATAACATCATGATTCATCTGATTTAATTCATGTCATTATTTACTAAAGCGAAATAAAGATGACAGGGAAAGTCCAACAGTAATTCCAGTGGAATCAGTATTGGTTTGTAAACATTCGAGTACAATGGTTTTTAAGTACTTGTTTGTAAACATGCGTGCGTGTAATAATACATTTCACTCTGTTGACTCTAATATTCATTTATATAAATAATGGTTGTGAGAAAAAACTGGCAAGACAAGACACGTTGTTGAAGTTTGATATAGTACAATCATCACCTACCGAAAATTGCACTCATAAAATTCACATATAGATGAGTTGATATTGGTAAAAGTTTGATTAATGAATCGTCGATTAAACCCACCACACAATTCCAGTTTGACCATCCAAACCAACTCAATGAATATTTAACAATGCCTTTAGTCATTCATCAGAAAAGCGCTTTTTTCCCATCATCTGAGTCACATTCTTTAATTTCTTTTAGTATTTCATTATCCATTAAAGTAAAATGGCTATGGGTTTTTTTGAGCGAACCTACGCCTTTCAGCATCAAGTGACAACCTAAACCAATCCAATCAAAGTCAGCAACAACAAATACAATTCTAACTCGGTCCTATACATCCTAAACAAGTCAAATAGTTCTCGCATGCTTACTGGTCGTTCGATACACAGTTTTGAACCAACCATGCGATAATTTCGTGTTACATTAAAAAAATAAGGAACGGTCAATTTCAAGATGAATTCAAACCCCATCAAAAAATTTAATCGATCTGAAAACTATAAAAGGTACAAGATTTGAGTATGGAATTTCAATTAATTTATTGAATCAAATGCAAAACTATCAAACTCCTGTAATTTCTACCGATTCCCAAATGAAAATTCAATCTGAATTGAAATCAATCAATATCACTCCACCAAAAGTTAAACGATCTTCGGTGTTCTTCAGAAGGAACTATATCGTCTAAACCAATCCTGTCAAT
>MU621416.1:0-18694 GCA_025399215.1 Globomyces pollinis-pini | reverse complement strand
TGATTTCTTTTACATCAGTCATCGCGCTTGATTTATAAGGAGGAGGTAAAAACAACGATTTAGATTTTTTGATTTAGGTTCCTTTTGAAGAAGTATTGATGGCTTTTCAAGTGATTTTAACGCAACCGTTTCCAAAAAACGATACAGACAGTGAAAACTGTACATTGTGGTTGGATTTCTGTTTTGGATCTTTGGTAAAGAAACCTATGAAAGTGTATTGGATAATTCCGGAAAACTGTGCAGTAATACCAAAGACTGGTGAAGAGCGTGTTATCCTTCTTGATGAGTTACATGAAGATTTTCCTGCGTTAAAGAAATTGACTCTTTAAAGTGACTTGCTTTATTTTGAAAATATTAAGAGTGTACCATTGTAATGATGAGAATAATAAATTTGGAATTGTATTACAATTATGCAACTGATGGTATGGTTAATTGTTCCATAAGCACCTCCATGAGTATATCAGTTTCACGTAAGTATCGGAATTGGTTGTGCATCCTTTGTTTATTTATTTCCTACCAGAACAATCCAACCGAAATATTTGTGTACACTCATTAACTCTTAATTGAATTCAACAAATGAATTTATCTTTATTTGGAATCAAGGTTGGATCTAATCATATATTAGATTCAAATCTAATCAAATCTATTGTAAGACACATTTATTTTTCAAAAATTTACCAAAAAGGGTTCATTGTGCACGGTTGTAAACTGCGGAACGGTTCAACATCGACTGAAATGAATTTTTTCAGATCTACAAACTTATCAATCATAAAAATCATGAAAGTGATAAGTTTATTCAGCACACTATGCTTGGTGAAAAGTCAATCAACAGGAACGCAAGGGGAGATGACTCAAGTGGAACGATTATCAAAATTTCAAGCAAACGATTTCATTCTTGATGTTGGAATCAATCCAAAAGTGGTATCAAAGGGTGATGGTGGAAGTATTGCTTTATTATCAGCTGCAACGTTACCTGCTGTACGTACTCACAAGATTGCACTTGCGGTGATTTCATTGGAACCTTGTGGAGTCAATCGACCTCATATACATCCTCGTGGTACCGAAGCTGCGTACATTGTCAAGGGTAAGAATATTACTATGGGATTTGCTCCTGAAAATGGTGGAAAGTTTGTTGTTAATAATGTTGGTGCTGGATTTGCTTCCTTCTTTCCACAAGGGTACATTCACTTTCAAGCCAATAATGATTGTGAACCAGGTGATTTGGAATGATCATTCTAATAGTGTAGCGTTGTTGGTGGCTGGTTTGAATCATGACGATCCAGGTACAATTACCGTTGTGACCCAATTCTTTGCATTACCGGATGGTACTGTTGAAGCTGCTACTGGCTCAGCGGATATGCAAGCACGAAGACTAAGAGGTGAGCTTGATCTTGGAACTGCTCCAAATTTGATGAAAGAATGTCGTAAACGATGTGGTCTTGATAAAGGACCAGGCCCACAACCACCCAATGGAGGAGGTGGTGCACCTAGAATTCAATTAGCTGATGTAAAAGGTCAGAAAACAGAAACTGGAGGAGTGATTGGTTGTTTTGGTATCAATGGAATCAATCCAAATCGACTCAAAGAAATCCTTCAATTAACTCCAAATATTGGAGTATTCTTCTACACTGCCGAGAATTGTGTACGTAATACACGGATCAATGATGGTAAACCACCTCAAACTGCAATAGGACCTGTTGCACCAGAAGTTGCTAATGCAGATGTGAAATCACTTCGTCTTGTATCAGTGAATGGTGGATCAATACCTGTTAAAAATTTCCATGAATCAGATTTAGTGCAAAATGTTGGGAATACTCAACAACGATACAGACATGGTTATCAATTTGATGAATATCAGTATTAATAAACGAATATAGTTTCCAATTGAAATATAAAAATTGACCTAGTTAATAAGATTATATTTGAAACGATTTACTTGATCTCACATCCAAATAAAGTTGTGTACCGTCATCATACTTGAAAAAGAATCAACGTTATTTTGGTACTCTAGAGTAATATTTATTTCTAAATTAGTTTAATAGTATGATTAGATACTAAAATGGTTGTTATTCATTCAAAAAATCGCGTTAAAGCTTATGCAATATCATGACTATTCAATACCTCACCTTACCAAAATCCCAACCCAACAATAAAAAACAAACGATTGAATCATTTTATTACACCAATAATTTAAAACAATACTTGTCAAGTTATTCTAAACAGGTACAACAACAAAATTTGAAATATCAAACATTAAAACAATTATTGATTCTTGGAGATGAGAATCCAAAAATAGATGAAATTCAATATCTTCAACTTTCCGTCATGGAGACTCAAATAAATCATGATGATAACCGTACTCCAATATATTTAACAATACCATCTCATGACGATACGATTGAAACTCCTAAACTAAATCAAAACGAAGGTGGAAATGATTATTTGCAAGAATTGGATAAACGAGATTTAGTTTTGATGAATTCAAAACCAATACCACCAAAATCATTTCATTCAAGTTATTGTAGATTAACTCGAAGATTAGATCGTATGCAAACCAATAAAATGAAATCAACCAAGGAAAAAAATGAATCCATCAAGATCAAAAATCCAACACCTTTGTTAAAGATGGAAGCGAAACCAACTCAAGTAGAATCACTTGATTCAGCTAATCCAAATCACGTAGAATCACTTGATTCAACTAAACCAAATCATGTAAAATCACTTGATTCCAATTTGAATATTGATTTTGATAAAGTTCAACGTGTATTTCAACAAACGGAAGTTGTTGAACAGATCATGAGCTTAAAGCTTAAAGGAATTCGATCCTTGGTTTTACGACACGATTAGGTTCCATTATCACCAATTATAAACACAAATAAAACAACCATCATGATATTCATCACGTACATTTTCAAATCTCATTTTGATATTCCATTCAATTTTTATAATTTTTTTTTTTTGTTGTCCAAAATGAAATTTGTGATTCAATTTGTTCAAGTAAGTTGAAAACAAAAATCCTACAATTTTGAATCATAAAAACTATAACAAAAAAAATATGGAATGATAGTATTGAATACCAACCAAATTGTTTTTAGGTTTATTTGGAATTTCGAATTCCAGAATTAGATTCGTTGGCAAGTAAATCACCAAAAATGAAATCTAATCAATGATAGCATTAGAACAAATTGATTTAAAATATCAAATGGAAGATTATTCTCATGATTCTCCTTTTTTAATTGTGGAAATACCTTCAATTGAAGATGCAAAACGATTAATTCAAAGATCCATTTTAATCAAGTAATTCATCCTTGAAATCTTTATTCATTTGAATGACAACTTTTTAATGTCTATCGTTATTAATGATTTATAGACATATTGTTGAATTATGGGGTCATGGTGATTCACAAGTGGAAATGTTTGATAGTGTTCGAAATGCAACTCAAAGACATCGTCCTATTTATCAAACGTGTTCTTTCAAGTTTTTGGTGGATGCATTTGGTTATTCATTGACAATGTCTGAACAAATTAAACGAATTGAGAATTGTTCATGGTTGGAATTCCCCGGTAAAAAGATGTATGTATATTAATAATAGGTGCTATTGATTTGAAGTAATCAATCATGATTGACTGTAGAAATCCGGATGTTGTATTTACCTATTTAGAGGATTATGGGGAGCCAGATACCAGTGGACAAAAACCAACTTATCCACCTAAACATATTTACTTTGGAGTTTTGGTAAATCAATGATGATCTTTAAAACATTCTATACAGGTTGGTGAAGGAAATCGAAGTATTGTCACAACATATGATTTGAAGAAAAGAAATTATTTGGGAACGACTAGTATGGTACAATAATGTGTCCTTTAAATACATAGGACGCGGAATTGTCTTTAGTCATGGCAAACCAAGCTTTAGTATTGAATAACTGGTGTTGATGTGATAGGCAAAACCTGGAAAATTAGTCCTAGATCCTTGTATTTTAAATAATAATAACAAATAGTTGTTGGAACAGGAAGTTTTCTAGTGTCATGCTCACATTTCGGTGCATACACAATGGGAGCTGATATTGATGGTAGACAAATTCGTGGAATGGATGGAAATGGAATTGAAAACAATATTAATCAATATAATTTAAAGTCTTTAGTACTTGGTACTTTAGTCACTGATATTGCACATCATCCTTGGAGATGTCGAGATTGGTTTGATGCTATTGTTTGTGATCCTCCGTATGGTGTCCGAGCTGGAGCAAAGAAAATAGCATCTACCAATTTACCACCGTTTAAAAAGTATTTTTTAATTTGATTTTTCTTATTCAATGTAGAAATGGTAAAATTTGTATTATTGATGGTTAGGGGAACGTCGATATCCTACCATGGAAGCTTATGAAATGTCATTAGTCATCAGTGATTTAATTCAATTTGCATCCATTCATCTTGTCAAAGGTGGAAGACTTGTATTTTGGTTACCTACCTTGATAGAAGAGTAAATTGTCATAGTTATTTGAAATATTTAGATATACACCAGAAGATATTCCAACACATCCAGATATGAAATTAATTGCAAATAGTGAACAGTAATAGAAATTAAAAATTCATTATAGAAATTTTGGGAAATGGAGTCGAAGATTGATTACCATGGAAAAGATATCTGGAATAATTGATACTGTATCAGTATCAAGTACTGTTGACAAACCTGGACATTCAAATTTTAGAGAAAAGTATTTTAATGTACCCATTCCACAATAATCAACCTAATAAATTTATTTGAATTGTCAGATGATTCAATACAAGTTCAACATCAATATCATGTTTTGAAAAAAATATATTACAATTTTACAATGAATCCAAATACATTAAACAAAACCAATATTTCTTAAAGTTGATTTCAATACGCCAGATCTAAAAAATTAAAGATAAAAAAAATGCTTACAAAACAGTATCAACAATAACCTTGATTGATTTGGTATCAGTACAACAAGTGATATGAGGAATGATATGACCATCAGATCTTGTACGTTTACTTTTCGATAAAAATTGATTTCTAATGAATTTGGAAACAGTTTCAATATTTTGTTCACCTATTATTTTTTAAAAATTATTTATGAATACCTTGAAAAGCAGGAAAGTAATGTTGAAAAGTTGTGAATTCTAATTTGGTTTCAAGTAAATCCACCTTATTAAGAAACAATACAATAGATATATGTTTTAAAAGTGGTGCATTGATGATATTGATGAATAGTAGTAATGCATCTTTCATACGATTTACCGTTGTATCTTCTTCCAACGTTTGATCAAATGAGGAGATATCTGTTACAAATACAATAGCATGAACTTCCTAAAATCATTATCAATTAAATTGGTATACATCGAAATATGGCATCCATTGTTTCCGTAATCCTCGTTGACCACCAACATCATAAACTATAATTCCTTCATGCAAGTTAAATTTCTTTTCAGTAATGGAACTTGTAGATACTCGTACTTTAAGTATATCTAATACATTAATGATATGTAAATAAAAACCTTCATTTGATAATTCATAATTATCTTGAACATAATGACCAGCATTACGAATCAAACTATAAAAAATGAATTGAATTGATGACTTACTATTCCCCATGAGTGACCATTTCATACCTATATCCAATTAAAAAGGCTGGATTTAAGCAATTTGTGTTTAATATCCTTTCCAAACCATTTAAATTGGATTGATTTAAAGTATCCATATTTCGTAAGAAATCAATATCCATAGAATTTAATAAATTTAAATCCTGACATATTTGAGCAATTATATGAATGGATTGAATGATTTGAATGATGATTTGATTTCTAAAGTTTGTTTTTTCTAATGGAGTGAACCTACCATAAGTTTAATGATCTTTACCCTTGTCCATCCAGAATACTTAATTGCTTCAAGAAAGTAGTTTTACCAGAATCCCCAGTACCAAGAATCAATAATTTTGGTATTGATTTTAAGGATTCGAATTCAATTTTTGCTCTATAAATTTCTTGGTCAATTTTTGATGATTTTTTGATAGCATTTAGAGTTAAATCCATTTGATTTAATTTCATTTTGTTGTAAAATTTAAAGGTAAAGTTTGGGGGGGATTGAATGAGGATGGAAATGGCGCTCATTGTGGAATTCCAAGCCTGCTGTCTCTGAAACTGAAAAAGACTGAATTACTACTACTCAACCAAGTCAGTTGTGTTGTACGTAGTGTAGTCAATTGTCTGCTGTGTTGTTTGTAGTGGTAGTCAATTGTCTGTTGTGTTGTATGTAGTGGTAGTCAATTGTCTGTTGTGTTGGGTTCCGTGTTTGTCTCATAAGAACATTAATTCATCAATTTTTATCATTCAATCAACCTGGTATACTTGTTTACTAAAGTATCCAAAAGTAAATTCATGGACATGTACAAGAAAGTAATAATAAAAAAACATTTATTGTTTAGTTTGAAGTTCTTGCTGAATAATCACAGTTTCTCTTTCAGTTTCCATTAAAACTGGTAATGCCACCAATAATGTAGAAGTGGCCACAATCCAAGCTCCATTTCCAAGAAATTTAGCAACAGTCAAACCAGCATTGAAACCATCAGATACCACATTTGATAATTTTACTCTTACAGTTGGAGGTACTATATCAACTAAAGCTGTTAATCTTTCCAAAATAGATTCTTCTTCTAAAAATTCATCATCATCATCCGAATCATCGACAATTGATTTCTTGACAACAGTTTGAGAATCTACTTCATCTTCGAATTCTTCATCTCCATCATCTTCGAGTACTTTAGTTTCATCCACAACTTCAGCAATTTCAACCATAATTTAAAGTAGGAAAAAAAAAATTGTACGGTTTATCTTTTGATTTTTTTTTCAAGAGACAATTATTGATCTGAAAAACAAATGAATAGCTGTGACTTATTAAATAACTTGATACTATAGTCATATCAGTAGTTGAATAGTACAATTAGTAGTTGACTTATAATATCAATAGTTTGAGTTATTCATTCATTTACTAATGAACAGTTTTCTTTTATTGATACAATCATTTTATTATTCATACTTTAATTAGTTGTTTTTTGAATTGTTTTTTATGGTGGCGTTCTTACCAATAAAATGAAATCCAATGAAGAATTAATCAAACAGCAGAATTTAGTATTGGATTTACTCTCTCGCTCTCAGTCTTCCTTAGTTAATGTCAATCATCCTTTAACAATCGGAATTGATGAAATTATTCAGGCTCAGCAAGGCTCAGCTCATCTTTTAGGCTCTTCTACTAAAATTAAACAGCAACAATCTTTTGTAGTACCAACTAGACCTAGAGAAACTTCTTGGGGTATGTACTATATTATATGGAAATTATCTTATTTCATTTCATTAAAAAAAAAAACCTTTATTGAATCTTTAGTTCGTCAACATGTTACCAAATTAAATATCGATGGTGTAGAAAAAGCAAGATGCATTTATTGTCAAAGTAAATCTCATTACTAACATATTAGAGGTATTAAGAATTTCTAATATTGTAGGGATCCTTTAAAGTGTCAAACACTTCTGCAATTGCCAGACATTTAATTAAAGAACATCAAGATATAATATCACAATCAAATTCAAATACTCCAATGAAAGCTCAAAACAATAATATTCAAAATTCCTTTGATTTCACATCAAAACCACCTGCTAAAAGATTAAAATCATCTACCAGTACAAATAACAATTTAAATTTTTACGCCGACACTTTCCAGAAAGCAACTCAAGCGGTCGCTAGATTAGACTTACTAGTACAGAAAACTCTAAACATATCACCTGAACTAGCAAGTCCACTTGTCCAAGATTTAATTAGATGTTTATCAATCTTGTACAGTCCAAATCAATGGCATTACCAATTACCGGATCTCTATATCTCTATATGGCATCTTGCATTACAAGATTTTGAATATTACCCCTATGTATGCTGGCATGCCATCACAACCTATCAAAATCCACATTTAAAAGAAGTATTTGGAATCAACCATGATCCACTTGCATTTGGTATTGGAACGGAAGAGGAACGAATTTCAAATTTACGATTAGAATTCAAAAATATTTTTGAACGTGAATTATTTGAAGCGAATTCGAATCAATGATGTATAATCGTTATTCTGTTGATAGTGGTTGATTGAACAAAGAAAAGTTGAATAAATAAACAAAATTGTTTTGTCTAGTAATTCGATTCATTTCTAATATGAAAGTGATTATATTTGAGAAAGTCCATGAATGGTATTAAATTCCTTTTGGAACAATGACAGTTATAGAATCTGTCCAAACACCCCAAGTATTCCTATTTAATAGAAATAAAGTTAACCAAGTGATGATAATGATTGACCATATTAGAGCACCTATACCCGATAATATTGTAACTATAAGAATTAATAAATAAGAATTACGAAACAGAATATCTTTTGAATTTGAATAATGATTATTTAATCTAATGAAAGGGTAAATCCAGAATATATTGATTAACCAAAAGAAAGGTAAAGCAGGTAATCCTAAATAAAAGTATTTCTTTGATAGATTATAAAGTTCTTGTTGATTGAGTTTTTGTAAATTAACCATCAAAGAATAAGTTTGTGGCTTTACAAAATTTCAAATTCCATTGAAAGAATTGGAAATCCTATTTTAAAACTAATAGTTTTTCATTTTGAATTTCATATCCATTGACTAATTAAATTAAATTAAAATAAAAAAAATTTAGAATGGAATTGGATCTTGGATTTTTGTCATTGCGTTTTTCATCTTCAATTCTTTACCAATATATTTCAAATGTGGATTTCACTACTCTATTTGAGCTTCATCATAAAAGCATTACATCTACCTTCTCAAATGCCTTTACTCTCTCTCTCCTTGTCGGATTCAATCACTTGGTGTTCAGGCCAGGATGATACTTTTATCCCTGAATCTGTAAATTTATCCCCTGATCCAGTATATATAAAATCATTAATCAATAGCCGGCTAGAGGTGAATCATTAACCGTGGAATTGGTTGGATCGTTAAAGAAACGTGTGGATCATGGAAGTACTGCAAGAGTTAAAGTCAAGTTAGTAAGTATTGAAACTTCTAAACCTATTTTTTTTTAGGGTTTTATTCAATTGATTGATATGGAATATGGTAAATTTTTTAAATATTAAAGTAAGATCTATGTGAAGAAACTGCCAAAGTTGGTAATGAATGTCCATTTGAAAAGGGACCTTTAGTTATTACCACTAAACTTGATTTACCACCTCAAGTTCCACCAGTAAGTCAACATCAATTTATATTAGGGTCATTATAAAATTCATGTTGAAGCGTTTGATCAGGATCAAACTCCCATTACTTGTTTAAATGCTGATTTCCGAATGTAAATCTTTAACGAAATATAGTTCATTACTCTTTTTTAAATGATTGATAAATATGAAAATACTAGTTTCTCATTTTTCTGATCTTGATCCATGAATGGTATAACTGAGTTCAAAGTGACATCCTTGCCCTATTTCAGTATTTCAACGTTTTAGTTGGTTACCAATTTGATCCATTTGGCAAACAAGGCGTTGCGTTTCAAACGTGACTCAGATATTTAAATAAGAGACAAAAAAAAATCGCAAGTAATGAAAGTCCAAATTCGAATCATGAAAAAGGAAACGGAAAATCCAATCAAAAATCCAAATCCAATCAAAAAAACGTTACGAGAAAAAATCAAAGAAATTCCCAAAGTTGAAATTCATTTACATTTAGAAGGAGCAATTCGATTAACAACCTTGAAAGAATTAGCAATTCAACAAAATTTAAAATCAATAAGATCTCCTTTACCAACCGATCAAGATGATTTACAACCTTATCGTGAATATTTTTGTTTTACTCAACCAACCGATTCATTAACATCATTTGTAGAAAAGTTTTTTAATATTCAACAATTATTGAATTCAATTGAAATAATTGAACGTATTACTTTTGAAGTTTGTCAAGATGCTTTTGAAAATGGTATTAAATTACTTGAATTAAGATATTCACCTCAATTTATTGCAATCAGTCGTTATAATGATCATTCTCATTTAACTTTGGATGATATACATCAAGCTGTATTACGTGGAATTGAAAAATCAAAATCTCAATTTGATATGGCAATTGGATTAATTGGAATTTTTGATCGTACATTATCTGTTGATATTGGTTTGGAAACTAAAGATTTCTTTTTAAAGTACAAAAATGATTTTATTGGTGTTGATTTAGCAAGTGATGAAAAATTTGATGCGTAATTTATTGATTTGAATTCACCATTTTTTTGATTAGATTTCCATTTAAAGATATTTTTCAAGAATGTAAAGCAAATGGATTAGGTATTACAATACATGCAGGTGAAGCAGGTTCATGTTCAAATATATCTCAAGCAATTGAACAATTAGGTGCTACTAGAATTGGTCATGGTATACGTATACTTGATAATCAATCCATCATCAATTTAGCAATTGAAAAAAATATTTTATTGGAAGTTTGTCCAATTTCAAATTGGTTAATTAATATCGTTCCTGATTATGAATCTCATCCTATTTTATCGTTAATCAATCA
Organism: Globomyces pollinis-pini; assembly: GCA_025399215.1. Classification (NCBI taxonomy): domain Eukaryota; kingdom Fungi; phylum Chytridiomycota; class Chytridiomycetes; order Rhizophydiales; family Globomycetaceae; genus Globomyces; species Globomyces pollinis-pini. Next base: position 8,119 of record MU621416.1, on the reverse strand, counting down.
TGGTTTGAAATGTTGTATCAATACTGATGATAATGGAATCTTTAATACTACCATTATAGATGAATATGAAAAATTAATGATCATTCATAAACTTGATGAACAAGATTTATTGAAATTAAATTTAAATGCTTTGGAAGGTTCATTTATTGATCAAACTATCAAAGATGATATTAAAATGAAATATTTCATTCCATACATGAAATCATTACAATAAACATTTCTTCAAAATATTTTTTATTGTACACAAATCTAAGTAATACTAGTTTATTACTAATAAATTATTGTCATGTATCTGAAATGATTATTTATCAAGTGCATCATTGGAAGCAAGTTGAAGAATAGTAGGTTGTTGACGACTTGCAACAGGTTTAGGTGGCAAGAAAAAAGTTCTCATCAACAATTTGAAAAGTTCAACCATCACAAATTGAATTGCAACACAGATAGCAATAATGATCCATGCAGTTCCACCTGGGTTTTCTAATTCCAACCAAACGGCAAAGACTGGGACATATAAACCAATAAGCATAAGACCAGATGCCAAAAAGAATGAGAATACTAGAATTCGATTTTCAATCATTCCAGTAACAAAAATCGAATTTCGAATGGATCGAGAATAAAAGGATTGAATTAATTGTAAGGATGTCAATAACAGGAATGTAAATGATCGTTGTTTGATCAAGGTATCGATACCAGGAAATACATTATCCAAAGAAAGTTTATAAGCAATAAATGACATGGCAGTCATTAACGCTGCTTGAAACAAAATAGTGATAGAATTGACTAAAGTCAATACCGGTTCTTTTGGAGGTCGTGGGTAACGTTCCATCAAGTCAACTTCGGCAGGTTCCAAACCTAAAGAAAGTGCTGGAGGAATATCGGCAAAAATATTTGCCCACAAAATTTGAATGGTAGTGAATGGTAATTCAATATTGATTGAAACACAACTGAATATTAATAATAAACGATAAATTACCATAAAAATAACAAGACTTCTGCCAAGTTACATGATAACAGATATACAACAAATTTCAAAATATTATCATAAACTTGACGACCTTCTTTCACAGCATGAACAATGGTGGTGAAATCATCATTAGCCAAAACAATGTCGGCAGCCTGTTTGGTGATTTCCGTACCAGCAATACCCATAGCAACACCAACATCAGCTTGCTTGATAGCAGGCGCATCATTGACACCATCACCAGTCATAATGACCGATTGACCAGTTCGTTGTAATGCCTTGACAATCTTCAATTTATTATCCGGACTACAATTAAAAATAGTTTTCGTTACCTAACTCGCGCAAACACTACTGGGAACGGTTTTTGTAACGATAAAGCTTCTTCTGATAGCAAGTCAACTTCATATCCTTTCATAGATCGTTGTTCATTAGGATATGCTGGATCAATAATACCCAAATCTTTAGCAATGGCAGTAGCAGTAGCTACATGATCACCAGTAATCATGACTACTTTGATACCGGCACTTTTACTAGTAGCAATACTTTCCTTTACCCCAGCTCTACAACAATTAATCATATGGGATATTTACTTTGGCGGATCAATCAATCCAATCAAACCAACCAAGGTCAATTCAGTTTCAGAATTAGTCGATTTTTGTGATGAAATAATGCCTTTAGCATCATCAAGTGGAATTTTACGCATGGCAAATGCAAGAACTCTTAATCCAGATGAAGCCATATGGTTATTTTGAGCAGAAACATATTCAATAAATTCTTCAGTGATAGGTTTACTTGGAAATTCATCCAAATATTCAAATCCTTTTTTATCAGACGCGGAATTGACTTGGTAATGGGTACAATGTTTGAGAATTGCTTCTGGTGCACCTTTAGCCAACACAATAGCATGAGTTTTGGATAATGGTGTAGTACTGGATTCCGAAATTTGAAAGAGTGAACTCATCATTTTACGATCACTATAAAATAAATAAATTCAAATTCAATACCTATCAAAAGCAAATTCTCCCATCTTTACAAATCCCTTTTCTTTTTCAAACCAATCACGCGATAAACCACCCTTGTAACCTGCAACCAGTAAGGCAACTTCAGTAGGATCTCCCACTGGTTTCCATTCATTTGTTTCCGGGTCCAAATTAACTGCGGAATTGTTACACAACGTTGATACAGTCAAGGCAGCTACTAAACCACCTGGCATGGTATCCACATACTTTTCAATAGATATTGGTGCATGTGTTTCACTTTTTTCATTACCATTCAAGACTTTTTCAATAGGTGTTGATTGAATTTTAGTGATTTCTCCTTCATTAGGGTCTAAAGAGGTTGAATGGGTAAAGTTGTAATAAGAATTATCACTGGACCAAATATGTTGAGCTCCCATCTTTCCTTCAGTTAATGTTCCCGTTTTGTCAGAACAGATAAAGGTAACAGATCCAACAGTTTCTACAGATGGAAGTTTACGTACAATCGCATTTAATTTCGCCATCCTTTGGACACCCAAAGCCATTGAAACTAAAATTTAATCTTCAAAACACTATTACTGGTCACGACGGCAACCAAACCTTCAGGAATAACAGAAACCGCCAAACTAATACCAACCAGAACCATATCCATAGGATCTCGTTTATATAAAATCCCAATAACAACAATCAAAATCACAAGTATAACAGCCAATGCAACCAGAAACATACCCAATCTGGATAATTTGATTTCAATATTGGTTCGTACATTAGGAGTAGATGAAATGGCAGAACTAATTTTACCAATCTAACATAATGAGAATCATTATACATACCTCAGTTTTTAATCCAGTACGCACCACAATCCCTTTACCACGACCAGTGGATGCCACAGTGGTCATGAATGCATTCCCTTTACAATCACCTAATGGTAATTTCCTAGTCTATACTGGTTAAAAATAAGACAAGTTTACTCTTTGTCGAATCGTTCGAATACTTTTAGTAACAGCTACAGATTCACCGGTAAGAATAGATTCGATAATTTCCAATTGTGCAACTTCACAAAGACGTAAATCAGCAGGTACAGCTTCACCTTCTTCCAATACTACCAAATCACCCGGTACAAGTTCAGAAGAGTCCATAATAGTTTGTTGTCCATCACGAATAACAGAAGCCTACGAATCAAAAACGGTATAGATTTACCTTTGGTACAGTTAAAGTCAATAATGCTTCCAAAGCTTGATTAGCCTTGTATTCTTGAACCACACCAATTAATACATTGATAACCACAACAGTCATCAAAACAATAGTGGCTTTAATATCACCCAACGCAACCTCCAGAATAGCAGCCAAAATCAAAATAATGACCATAAAATCACTCAATTGAAACAAAATCATTTTCAGTAGTGAAGCCTTTTTTGGTGGTGGTAATCTATTCATACCATAAAAATCACGTAATTGCTCAACAGTTTCAGCCCGAAGTCCTTTTGAAGTCGAAGACTGATACATTTCTGCTAAACTTTCGGCATTCTTATCAAAATACAACGCTAACAATCAATATATAGTTGATGACATACAAGGTGGAGGCCATAAAGTTTCAACAGATGGCATAGCAGGAGATTGAAACTTTTCAGGATATTCTTTGATCAATTTCTCAACATCATCATGTTCATCTTCATCCACCAATTCTTTCCAATCTTTAAACTGAGGAAATCGTAATGTCAACAATCCAATCAATGATGCAGCCATGACTCGTTGCTCTTTTGAAGCTCTTGCATGTACACGACGATGTATTTTAAGACGATGTTTAAGATCAGTAGTAGAGTAAGTTCCCACGGCTTGACGAAATTCGGCAATATAAGCAATGAAATCACCAAACAAAGCAAAAGCCAAATCTGCTTCTTCGGTAGGTTTTTGATTCAACAAATTTCCAGATTTCTTGTGTGTTTGATGTAATAAACCTTCAGCTAATCGAGTCATTAAATCCAAGTCCAAATGCGACATTTTCCCATTTGTTAAACGATAATCGACGACATATTTTAAACCTTGTAGGATATCAAGTACTGTTACATCAGGATTTTCGACAGCTTCTACCAAATCCAAAACATGTATATCAATCTATATATTAGATTGATTCTAAAATACTTGATGTTCAATACTAGCACGACCATCCAACTTTACAGAAACTGACCTAGTTTCTAAATCAATCATTAATTTTTAAAAGAAAGAAATGAAATGGTTCTAGAATTTATAAAATATTTTGTGGTGGCTTTTAAATCACAATGCTATGTTTTTGTTTAACGGTAGAGTGTGACAAAACAAATTGTATCGAAATGACTCTGAAGAATCACAATTGGAATCGTAAATTGCTTCGCTTGAACTGTTCATATGATTTCATGGTAGTGTCAACCAGATCACGTTGTTGTTTTTACTAGTATCTGTACATCTAATTCTATTTAATTTGTTTTGTCACAGTAGTATAGGTTGGGCACTCGATCATACCCCTTCTTTTAAGCGAGAGTCTATGGTAAATTAGTCAAAAGTTGATGTGATGTTCTCTATCAAAAAATCAGATCCAGTTTCCAATTAATATCAGAATTTGGCTTTTAGAATCTATTCAGAAAACATAATAGGTTCATTTCAGTGCAGAATTTATGTCGGTACAACACAGTACGTTACTACGCATAGTAACGGAAATACATTTCTTATGGGAAAATTTAGATACATTTGAATACCTAGTGAGCGATTGTGCCTAAAGTTTCAAAGGCATCAATTTAACGTATTATAGCAGTATCATATTTAAATGAAAGTATTTATCAGTGGTAGATTTCAATGCCAGATCCTCAATGATTTACAGGAAAAGGTTGAAGGTATTCAGCAGCAGATTTCACTTCAAGACTCATCCTCAATCATGTACATGAAAAGGTTGGATACCCATTCATTTATTGTCTAACTTAAGGATTGAATGATAACTGTTAATACACTTAGATGCAATTCATATTAATACAGTAAATATACATCAGTAGAAAGATGCTTATTAACTGCGAGTTAGTTCAATCGCTAAAACAAATTGTCTGATGTTTTTAACATTCGCATAAGAAGGTTGTTGCATTATGTTTCCACTGCTATCTTCATATTTTTGATATTTGAAATCAGAGAAACGGTCTTTGGGGACAACGAAATAGAGAATCGGGCTGACTGGGTTGCCGAGAAGATTAAGCACTTTGTGAATTCCTACTTGTTTACAAGGGTGCTTCCTTGTCCCTGTCATTTGAAAAAGAAGGTTAGGCTTTTGAAAAGAGTCAACGGACTCGTAGTTGTTGATTCTGGGACGATAATAATAGCCCTCACTTGATTGAACCTCTGAATCACTATCAAAGACAAGTTGTCGTGAAGCAAGAAATTGAAGCATTAGCGTAGGCGAGTTATTAAAGTTGGGATCAAGTAATTCGCGGATTTGAAATGCTCCTCCATTTGAAATCACTGCATGAGCGTGTCTTTCAAACAAGACATCACGAAGGACTCCTACATCCCCAACACCCTGCGAGATACTAAGAAACTGGATAAGTTCATCACATTGCCTTGTATAGAGTTGCAAATACACTTGATCAGCAACATACTCAGACGCCAAGAAATATTGAATAGTGCAAAAATCATCCGCAACATTGAGATGAAGCAAGCGATGAGTTGCTGAATCCGAGGCTTCAAGATTCCCAATAGCTTTGACCAATAAATCTAAATCAACAGCCTTAATGGCACTATCAAGTTTGCTTTGTTGAAAAGGATTGTCTGCATATTCAAGGACGTACCGTGGGATACCACCCCATTTTCCATAAAGACATTCGACTTGAGCAGACGATAAATCATCAAACAATGCACCACGGCAGAGCTCAATCTCCTCGTAACTCCATATCGGCATATAACGAATATCACAATGATCATCACTGAATTTGTACCAAACATCACGACGAGGAGATGAGAGAAGAATGGTCTTTGCTGCAACATCCACAGGTTTAGATGCATCCACAATATAAAAGGTGCTAGCTTCATCCAAGTAATTAGTAAAATCACCTCGCTTTCCGTGGGAGATTCCATCTGCAGAAAAGAGGTATTGTTTCTCTGCCTTTCCACTCTCATACACAACCGTGGCACCAGAGCGAGCAAGATGCAGCAAGAGAACATAACCAAAGTAGGTCTTGCCAATGCCTAGGTTTCCAAGAATAACCAAATGAGGACTATCAGGAGTTTCAATAATTGACAATGCAGTTGCCAGAAGTTTAGGGTAACAATGGCGAATAAAAACAGAAGAACCTAGAGCGGGATTTCCAAGGATATAGATGTTGGTTGGGAGTTGAATGACTTGATTTTCTTCAATTGGAGTTGTACAAGCTTGAAAGGAATTCCAGAAATTAGATATTGCTGGTGAGGATTGAATGTGAGTGAAAAGTTGAACTTGAGTAGGTTGTAGTGAAGGTGGTGATGAAGTCCCAATAGAAACACAAGAGCCTCCTTGGATCAGTTTCTGATAGTACTGAGGAGTCTTTTCAAGGGTAATATCATCCAAGTCGGTAATAAGTTGGTCTCTGTTGCTGTTGGTGTAGAGTTGGAGTTGGGGAGCATCAACTTGAGAGAGAGCATTGGACAGTATTGCCTTGATAGCAGTCTTTACTCCACCAAGTCTACTGATTCCAGTAATGTCAACTTCAGCAGTAAGTGTGCCATATTGGACGTTGAGGTATCGGTCGTTTGTGTTCATTAAAAAGACCCCAAAACACGATTTATATGTCAAGTTATAAATCAAACGTCCACTTCTTAATCAAGCAATCCAGGATATATAAAAACTGAATCACAATATTTTTGTTTAACGGTAGAGTATGACAAAAGAAATTGTATCGAAATGACCCCGAAGAATCACAATTGGAATCGTAAATTGCTTCTGTTGAGTATCAGATCGTGTGGTTTCATAGTAGAATCAACCAGATCGCGTTGTTGTTATAGATATACAATAGCAGTATTTGTAGATCTAATTCTATTTAATTGGATCTCTTAATGTAATTGTTACTCAACTCTAAAGTATTGATCTCTAAATATATCAGGTATAATACTTGATATAAAATACTTGTTCAACTCTTAAAATTTTCTTTACTAAAAATTCTAATGGGTTACTCTGCTACTAAATTCAACTTGATCTTTGGTTGTTACGTCATGATCTTGGGTATTTTGGGATTATACACTCCAAATCAATTACTTCAATTCATCAATTTACTAAACTCATTTGTCCTTCCATTCCTTTCTTCTGTCAATGAAAATCATATCTATTCTGATTTTTATATAATTACATTCTTACTCGTTACCGTTATTGGTTTCTTTTATGTCATTGGAAGTATCATTGGTTTAATTCAAAAAAATCAAAGTTTTGCTATTAGTAGTGTTTTTAGTAGATCAGCACTTTGTATTGGAATTTTATACTTGACTTTTGTTGAAAATCGTATTTCATCTGGATTTGTTATTTTTGTTGTTCAAGATGGATTGACAGCTTTGATCACTTTGATGATGTACTTTAAAGATTCTCAGAAAAAACTTAAAACTAACTAAATTGTATATATATTTCAATATATCTTTTTGTTACAAATTATCTATAAATTGAATATTTTTTCATTTATAATTTTTTTACAAAACTAGATTGAAAATGGTAAGGGTCAAGAAATTTATCATAAACATCATCAGAAATGAAAAAGATTATCAATAGATGACAAATGAAAAACAAAAAAGATACTAATTGTATTAGCCAAGTGTCCCACAAATGAAGAAAAAGAATGCATCATTTGCTGAAAACATTCATAAAAGAGGTTTATTAAAAAAACAATCTTCAGAGGTTTTTTTATCTAGTATCACTAAATCAATCATAGAAAGAATTGGATAAAGAATCATTGGAATTGGAAAAGAAAACTCCTTTAAATACTTGTTTAATTGGATTCTTTGCTTTTGTTGTTATTGGTGGTGCAGTCGTATCAATCTTTACTGTTTGATTCTTTATAATACATTACGTTCAATAATGGTCTTTTTTTTTGTTGTTCGACTGTATTTATTTGATATCACTGGAAAATTGTCACTTGCTAGTAATAACTACTTTAGTGTTGCAAATTGTCACTTTCTAGAAGTAACTACTTTAGTGAGTTGAGAT
>MU621415.1:0-18755 GCA_025399215.1 Globomyces pollinis-pini | reverse complement strand
AGAAATGGTGGGCAGTATCAGAAAGATGTAGAGTTGATTCCAAAAAAAATCTTATCCTTAACAAACAACAGTTTAGAAGACATTCTCGATTACTGATCACCTCTACACTATCACATGAAAGTAAATTCTTCTTTGGGTTGGGTAGAGGTTATGCTGTAGCATATCAGTAACAATATCAATCCACGCGATTCGATTGTATTAGGAATACCTTAAATGCAATGGGTTGAATTTTTTTAGGCTTTCCTACTCATCAATTACAAATGGTAAAAAGATGTATAAAAATTATTGGTCCAACGATTTTAGTCAATTAAAATATACAGATATGTGCAATCTACTGAAAAAGAAGGTGTTGGACCAAACCAATTAGAATAGGTATTAACACACAACTTGAACCACTTTGGTTTGCAGCCGAAGCCTTGGTCGTATCGGCAGGAAGGAGCGTTGGTTGAGCTATTAAACTAACAATGAATGTAGCAGTAGGAACAACTGTGGTGGTAGTAGCGGTAGTGGTTGGTGCACTAGTTACAACCAAATTCTTTCCATCACCCCCATACCAATTGCTGTCTCCCAGACAAGATCCTACTGGTTGTGGTTTTAACGCTGTTGGTGGAATGGCTTGGAATTGGCTGAGGGCCTGGATGGCAACTCGTGAAGTTGCAACAGTCAGATCATGTTGTAGAGATATAAATCCTGGTTGATCTGGTTGATTCCACGACAAAATATTCGTTAATGCAGAACTGGATATCCCAGTATCACCCGAGTCTCTACTCCATAATACAGTACGATAGCCTAGTGCTGCGACAATGGCACGAACTCGATCATCGATGTCGCCACTAGAGTTAATCGTCAAGCTAGTTACTAAGGCGGCCTGAAATATTTTGGAACAACTCCTATTGTTCGATAAATTAATGCCTCCGTATACTTCATTTCGGCCACGATTTGTTCATTCGTTAACGAAGTCATTGGATGATGGGACCAAGTGTGTAATCCTATTTGATGACCTTCTTGGTGAGCTCGTATCAACATATCATTCTTGTTCAACATTAAATTAGATCCAATAATGAAAAAAGTTGCTTTCCAGTTCAATGCCTTTAATGCACTGTGAATTCCAGCAGTATCACTACCACCAGCATTTTGTGAGGGTCCATCATCATAAGTCAATCCCCAATCATTTCTGTTTGGACAATTAACAATATCAGCCTACCAATGAATAGTTTAACCCTTTACCTTAAAATCTTTTGTATCAGTGTATCTGACACAATGATTAAAGGACCAATAGCAAGTTTTGGCAGGATCACTATGATAACTGACGCTTGCTAGTTGAATGTAGGACGAAGGAGGGATAGCTAATAGTGCAGGATCTACAACTGATCGTACATACTCCCAAGATTCTTGAACGAGTGGATCTTGCAGTAGATTTCCACTGATCATCACTTTTTCATCCAATGATGGCCATATTTGTGGTATAGGTGGTGGGTATCGATTAATGGGAACTGTAGATCCAAATATCGAATATGCAGATCCAATTGTCATTTTTTTCCTATCACTTTACAGTTATGTTTTATAAAGTTGTTTATATATTTTTGATTGAGTTTTGACTCATTGACATTCTCAGCCCCTTTTGTTTATCAACAATTCAATGTCGTACGAAACAGCAGAGTACCATTCGAAAAGCTAACACAAAACGCACAGACAGCAATCTAATTTCAACTAAGTGATGTGGATACTTTACAATCCCTTAATCCTTCAACTGGGTGACTTGATACTTGAGATGGATCTAGTAAGATTCATTGAACGGAATCATGAGTAATAGGAGATTGTGTAACAATGATCACGATCCAACTGGAAAGGATACCAAATAATGAAATATAATACTAAAGAGGAATTAATATTTCGCACACACCACTATATTTTGTATATGAGATTGTAGCAGTCTTAGAATTCCGAAGCAAGAAGGGAATACTTGAAACTAGTAGTATTCCTAAATGAATCAGAATGACTCAAATCACCCGAAGTACTTGATTGAGTAAGAGCTATGGGAAACATTGGCAGCTATGTTCGTTATTTTAATAATAACCCACAGTCATTTTGAAAGGACTGTTCATATAATTTCTCATGAAATACACATAGCTACTAGCTATGAGACTAGCTAATAGCTAGTCTATCAACTGTAAATTTATAGAAATAATCGATACTTTGTAATTTAGACGATGTTATGATAACTGCAAGAAAGAATCAAACTGACACAAAATGAAGGAGCAAAAATGTAACGACCACACCAGGGATCGAACCTGGAATCTCCTGATTCGTAGTCAGACGCCTTGACCATTGGGCCATGCGGCCGTTCAGCCCGACGTGGGGGTCGAACCCACAACCTTGAGATTAAGAGTCTCACGCTCTACCGATTGAGCTAGCCGGGCTGTGAACGATGTGTCTCGACTTGCTATCCAATCTGTTCTTACTCGTTTCACCCAGAAATATTTTTCATTAGTAAAAAACTGTCTAAAGAATACCCAGTGATCCATCCATATTTATCAGGCGACTTGATACTGTGAAATGGTGTTTGGGTGGGTAATGTGGGAGACTGTTCTCTCGTACTAACTAGAAGGTTATACGAAGTCCGAACACTCCACATTGAGTTTGCTAAGATGATTTTATTGTAGGAAGTTTGTTAATTGGTTTTACTAAAATTTTGTTTTCTGGTCAACCTATGTAATCTAAGGCTTACGAATTATACATGCTTTATTGCAGATATGAATATTGATTATTAATAACAAATAGTATGGTTCCATTACGAGACATAACGTATCCAGGAAATTTTAATGAATATTTTCTGTTCTAGTGTACATTGGTAGGTACTCTACTTTTTGAACAATAGCATTTCCGCTTTCATTGAACCAAAATGCAATAAATCCAATAACCACACCAAAATATATATCCACCATGTATTCGGATCTAGTTTGTAAAGCCATTGCTGTATCAAAAACAAAGTATAAACTAATGAAAATTGTCCAGTATATAGATACATTCCACGATTTGTTCCAAATGATTATCAACATACCAGATGTGATTGATGGGAAGGATGTGGACTGTAAAAAGGTTACTAGTGGAGAATGATCTATCAGTTCGAGTTGGACAATGGCATTCTCTTCAATCACAAACGGGGATGCATATGGAAAAATATATCTGATAAGAATGCTGGTGAAAATCATCCAACCAACTGATTGTATAAAAAGTGCTGATCGACAGGTATTTCTGGAGTAATAATATTGTACAAGAAATGTAAATGGTATCAGGAATGGACCAGTTAAAAACATCATTTCTGCATTCTTGGTTATTAAAATCCAAGAAGCATCAACCACATACGTTCTGATTATGTACAATATAATAGGGAGTGAAAAGATCATTACAGACTTTAGGATGCTTTGGGTGATGCAATCAGAAACCACAAATAGCAACACCGAAGAATAAAACAACCCATCTGGTTTTGATAGAATATCAGAATCATAGAATGCATGGATACCAACGGTTAAACTTGGAATATGTCCCAAAGCTAACCATACGAGTAAAGCTACCAATAGAATAAAAGGGGTCAAAATTGAAATTAAACGCATAAAACAAGAATACTTTTTTTTGATGAATTATATCCAGTTTTGTATTTCTAGTGAGTTCACGTTTTCAGTTTGTCACACACCAAAAGAAAAGGAAAAGCCCAAAAATAAAAGCGAGGGACTGAAAGAAACGCCTAAATCCTTTGTCCCGTACGAATCTAATCTTACAAGGATTTAACGGTACCTCAAACAATTGTTTGTGAATCAAGGCAGACAAATACCTTTAGCCACGTGGTGTAGGTTAAACCACGTTGTCCAAGAAAGGGTACTGGGACCCTTTTATGGAAATTATTCTGAGAGGAAAAGGACAAATTATGAAATAGTTCTATTCTATAATTATTGTATTGAAGTCTCTAATTAATTTTGGATATATCGTGTAACGTGTATAATGGTAAACATTCTTCCTCTACCTTTGGTTCTGAAGATCTATACCCATCAATGTGCCATCCATACATCAACAATCCTATGATAACACCAAAATATAAGTCAAATATAAAACAATGCCTGAATTGGAGCAAGCACGTAGAATCGATGACAAAATAAGCAACTAAAAAGTATTTAAAAGTTTTTGAATTGGAATGAAGATACATCAGAGTAATTGAAGCTGCGGAACAGGATGGCATTGAAGTTGACTGGATAAAATTGAACAGCTTTGGATGAAAACTTGAGAAGTTTAACAATACTGTTTTGTAATTGGTGAAAATGTAAGGAGCAGCTTGGTGGAAAGTCAACTTTACGATGAATAATGTAATACATAACCAACCAAACGACTGGATGACGTTGAGGCGTTTTACAGACTGACTTTTGACAAAGAACAGAACAAATGCAATTGGAATAAACAGATCAGTATAAATGATAACATGAATCATATAAGACAATGTTTCAAAAACCACATCGGAATCTACAAGAAATTCATTGATGATCATCAACAGTAGTGGTAGTGGAGAGAACAAAAATACTGTTGGTGAATGCTCAGTGATCCAATCCACTATGATAACGATCAAGAAAGTCAAATAGAGGACACCCGACAAACCGGTGAAGATGGACTGATTGAAGATAGTTGACTGCATAGTATCCAAACTTGGGTATGTGATATAATCTGAAGCCTGGCAGACCAGAAAACAAATGACATATGGTAGGAGACAGAAACCTATGTTTTGATTGAATTTCATTCTATAATGAGTTGAAGTGTTTCCAAAAAACAAAAGGCGAAATACAACAAAGCTGGGAAGAGTTAGGATCCTAAAGAACAAAGAGATTAAGAATTACTTTGATTTTGGAATTGAAAATCCACCAACCCCATTAGGAAGGTCTCTGAAACTGCAAAACACCAACGAGTCCTGACTTTCTTATCCACCACATGCAGTAATTAGTGATAGCAGACTTGAAAGTAATACGTAGTAGTTCTTGCTCTTATTATTAACAATAAGTATCAAAAGTTGAAATATTTCACATATCTTATGTGAAATCATTCAATACAAATGATATGTATTGATTGATCTCTTTTGAACAGTGGTTTGCGATTTACTAGGAAAGCAAATAATACTGGTAAATGAATTCATCCAGCCTCGCATTAATTGATCTCATAATTAATTATATACAACAGGTTACTTCAAAAGCCATAACTTAGATATTTAGAAAAGATCACGTTTATTGTACTTGGATAATTAGAAAAGATCACGTTTATTGCTTCGGTTCAAAGTTAGGTAAAGATTTGATGAATTTGTTTAAATGTGATCGAAACAAATCATTATTGATTGGTGCATCAAATGGAATCATTGGGTTTTTTGATACGTAGGGTACATATATATCACTAAAGATACTATGCAAGACGCCTTTTGTATTTGCCATTTCAATATCTGACAGTAAGACAAATTTTAAACAAGCAGGAGTTTCGTAATAATGCAGCTTATAAGAGTCTGTACGATAAGTTATAAATGATTCTCTATGATGAATTCATGTATAGTTTACGGTGTTTTTACTGGATTTAATTTGGCAATGATTTTGCCACTAAAAAGTCAATGATCCAATAAAAGATTACAGATTAAACATCACACTGAGATGATATTAGAAATTAATAATTCAAATACCCAAATACAAGCTTAGAATCTTCTTGAGATTGTTTCTGATTCAGGTCTGATTGTAAAGAAGTTGTTGAATTCCAAGGCTATAGTTGGTTCCAGCAAAATCCAATATTTTACCTGATAGAATATACAGTTGCAGTGACGATCAAAGATATAAAGTCCGTATATCTAAAGATAAACAAAGAAATATTTTAATTACTGTCATATTCCTGAACAAAAATATGAAAAGGGGAAAGAAGGGAAACGAACAAATACACCTTTTACAGTAACCATCAAGTTAACAAATTGTGCTGGAATCAAATAATTTTCAATTGAATAGTTTTGATTTACCAAGTATTTGATGCAAGAGATTTCTTTGTAGGTCAGTACAAGAATTCAAGTCGAAAGATTGGGTTTATCATCCCTCTCTAAACAAAATTATGAAAAAGTGGATTTAGCGTTCCATGGATTTATTTGAATTTCGTTTATTTCTTTTTTTTTCGCAAATAAGATTTAATGGGAAAAATAGTACATTCAACCAAGGGAACCAGCCAAGGAAAGAATCAAGTTAGTCAAGGGAAGAATCAAGTTTCGTCGAATTGGAAATTACTGTCAAAGGTAGTTTGAGTAGGACCTTAACTCTAGACATTAACAAAACCGAAACTTTCCAAAGTAACAAAAAAAGTGTCTCAAAAAGCTTCAACCATAAATACTAATGCTGTCGAAAAAGAGATTGAGGTGGATCCACTATCAAAAACCACGGAACGCGATTTATCAATATTGGATTCAATTCTGAACAACTCAAACCAAAACAATGCATTTTCAGATTTGGACGACGATGATCAACCAGAATTGCCAGTTTACAAAACAGATAATGAAAAAACCAACAAGAAGACTAAGAAGGAGATCCATAATTCCCTACATCATCAAAATATACAGAATAATACTACACCTTCACTTTTAAAACCAAAGTACAGTCTATTAATGGTTTAACTAATTGATTAGAATTGGAAAATATATTGCTATGGATTGTGAAATGGTGGGTGTTGGAGACAAAGGGAGTACTTCGGTATTGGCCAGAGTGTCTTTGGTTAACTTTCATGGGGAAACAATTTTAGATGAATTTGTTTTGCCTCAAGAAAGAATTACAGACTTTAGAACTAAAGTTAGTGGTATTACCCCACAGTTATTGAAAGAGCAAGGTAACTTTGTAAAAATACTAAATCGTACAGGTAAGATTCATTTTGGTCATTAAACTGTAATCAGGAAAGCCTTTTAAAGAAGTACAACAGCAAGTAGCAGATTTGGTAAAGGACAAAATAATAATTGGTCATGGTTTAAAAAATGATTTTGATGCGTTATTATTGGATCATCCTCGAAAACTTACTCGAGATACCACACGATACAAACCATTAAAAAATCCAAATACTAAACGACCAAAATCTTTAAAGAATTTGGCCAAAGAGCATCTAAATATAACCATTCAAACTGGTGAGCATTCGTCGGTATGGCTGAATACAAGGATTAATGTTAGGTGGAAGATGCAAAGGCAAACATGCTGATTTATCGAAAATTTAAAGATGATTGGGAGAAAACTCTGTTCAGATATGAAAAAGTTCTACGACCACATAGTTGGTAGTCTGTAGAACTTCAGTTATTTTATCATATGCCAATTTCATATCGATTCCATTGAACCTTGTTTAATAAATTAATTAAAATAGTTGATTTTTTTTAAAAGAATGTATTTAAGCATCTTTCTACTTTCGAACCAATAAAGGATAGACGGTACAATCAAATTCACCCAGATTCATTTCTTGTATTAAATTATATATCGTTCCTTCCAAGGCCATTTCAACACAATTCTGAAAGTCAGGACAACTACTATTAAAATTCTAATCGCATTACTTTCTAATGTTTTCCTCAGAGTACAAATCTGATTCAGAATCTTTGGAGTTTGTTATTTCAGATATGGGTTCGGGTCGAGAATAGTATGTAATTGGTCCTTGAAGTATTGTTTGAGGAATTGATTGTACAAAATTGTCTTCAAACACATCATTCATCAAGTCATTCATCACATCCAAGATATAATCTCTCGTACTTGAATCTTGGAAAAACTATAAACAATTAATGGTTCAGATGATTTACGTTTTCTTCAGGGTTATAGGGATAACCAGTTCTCATTGGTCGATAAACTAAATGTTGAATAAAATTTAAGGAATATTACAGTTGTCATAGCGGGTAAACAGGCATTTAAATTCGTCGACAATGTGCGATCGTGCTCGTACCCCTATAAAGTAGTTGATGGGTTTCGGTTCTTCCAGAGCGATTGGTTCCATATCCTTATTTGCAGTTAGTGGTGGTGTAATAGAGGGTAGCGGCTTGTACTTTTTAATGTTAGAGCTGTTTCCACTGTTAGTGTTTCTCTTTAGCGATCCCAATTGTTTCTGCTTCTTGTTTCGAAAGGCTTCCAAATTCATTCCACTCTGTGCCAGCAATTCCCCTTCAATTCGAATTCTTTCTTCTTCCGTAGGGTTATCAATATGGTATTGTTTCTAGAGTCAGTTAAAGTTTATACCAGCTCAGTTTCGTTTACAATTTCACAAATGATATCGAAATGATACAGCCGTGGAAATTTATCGGGAGTGAAGGTAATTTTACACACCCGTGATTCACCTGGGTTCAAGGTGTACGACATTGGGGTGATTGATAAGACTTTGGAAGTTAGCTAAACTACATATTTTACCATTTTCTGGCCATACTTCGGGGATGATCCATTTGAATGAGATAGTATCTGTAAACGTCATATTTTGTACAACCAAAATCTGTCGCATAATACTGTAGATTGGCACATTTCCATAATCCAATCGTTCCTAATATTTAAAATTCAGGGTGCACTCATACAAGTGATATCGACGCAATAGGTTTGAGTAGTGGTGGCAATGATGGGAACTGTGGGATGCTCTCTTTCATCATTGCTGGGTCGGATTTTGTGATGAATCTTCTTAAATTTTGATGTTGCCCACATCCTCTTAGAGTTATCATCTTCGTCTTTCCTGAATCAACAGTGATTGGAAGATCAACCTGTATTGTATTACGTTCAGAAATGCCCTTACTTCATAACTCTTTTCCTCTAATGGATTAAAAATGAATTCCAAATAATCCATTTTTCCTGGTTCTATTTGTCCCTTATTCTTAAGGGATCTGATAATTGGATGATTCAAGTTCGCCTTATTTAGCTAGATATCAGTTTCACATATAGTAGTATTTACCTTTTCCAATGCATTCACGTCAATTGCATATTCTAAAAGACTGGCTCCACGATTCATCAACCGATAATACTAGTATTAGTAATAAAATTCATACTTGTATCGGAGCCACTTCAGTGCCAATTTTTACAGGCTCAAGTCGATAATTGATCGACTGAAGGTGTAAAAACTTTTGACTGGCTGGTACAGAGTAACCAATAAAATTGATCAAGATGTCTTTTCCAGATCTTGAAGTTCCATTTTTCAGTTTGAATACAACGGGTAGTCTATGTGGACCTTGGAACTCATGGGAATATGAGAGCATAACATGAACCATTTCGTTCGGCTGTAAGCTACCATATTTTGGAGAGACACAGAAAATATTATTGTCCAAAATAAAATTACGGACTTTTTGCTCTTCTGTAAAATCTCCAGGATCCGCCCACTGCTCTATTTCAGCTTCGAAGTCATTTGGAAAATTAAATCCCCAATCAACAGGTACAACTCCACAATTCTTTAAAGATATTTTCAGATAAGTAGGTGTAGATCTGTTAAATCAGTTTCATATCTATTACCCGACTGTAGTGGCCCCAAAATCAAAATTAACATCAGCTTCAAGAGACGACAAGTTAATTGGTGGTGCATCTGTGGTAAATGTATCGTCATCCATGGCATTTTCAGCCTAACATCAGTGTTTTTATACAATTACAAATGCACCAGGATCTGTGGACGGTTCTTCTAGCAGCTCGTTAAACCGATCAAGAGAAAATAGTTGCCATAGAATTGTTTTTGATATTCCTTCTGACCTTATGTCACGGACAGCCATAATTGGGTGTACACCCATAGCTTTGATAGAGCATAGCTTCATGTCCTAAGAAAGTAAACTCAACAAATATTTACTATGTTCTCTTTCTTACTTTCAATTGGCAATGAGACTCCTTCAGATAGCTCTATTTCTTGCCCTTTTGTTAAAAAAGTTTAAATTTTACTCGATATCTTGTAAAAGAAGTTCATTTCGTATTTTCGTTCCGATTTTAAACATGCTTTGACCCGAACTGCCTCATGAGATCTCGATGCTAAATAGTTGGACTTTTGCACTATTTGAAATTCCGATCCTATATATAAGTTAGACATTACGGAACCTTTGGTCGTATCATTGGATCTAGCGATCAAGTTATTCTGGGAGTCTTTTAATTCCAAAGAGTAATAAATATCACAATCACTTGGGTTATATACAATTACTTCTTTTTCTGTTAAAGTGTTGATCAAAATATTTTCAAAATCAATAGTATCTTTTTCAACACGTAATTCTCCATGCATTCCTCGCCCATTGACAACAAATGTTGCTCTTTGCTTTGAAGAATCTACCATTTAATTAAATAAGAAAAAGTTAAACCTTCAGCTTCATGAAAATAATAGCATGGAATTTTCAGATTGTAGTAAGTACTGATAGTAGGGGAAAATATACACTGCAACTCCATTACTGCATCAGCATCTAATTTGCCAGACGTCGGTTGGATACCCACAACAGAAAGGTAATGTTTCGGGATCTTCCATTCAAAATGAACTGATGTCTTAGATGTGTTTCGAATGTGGAATTTCCTTGCTGCTACTGAACCAATACAAGTAGGCTTAAAATTTAATGAGTTATTCTTTCCAAATGAGAGTTTGGGATACGCACCAAACCCTCTTAGATGTAGGCTATATGTGTTTTGGGTAGAATTATTGAAATAGCAAGTAAAAGAATCTTCATAGGTACCCTCCCGGCTCGGAGAAAATCGTAATACAATTAGTCTGGTTTCATTTTTTTTTAACACACCAATTCTGGGTTTTACTGAAAAAATCGGACCTCCATTACTAGCTCTTTCTGAACTACCACCTATTCCCAACTGTGAGTCTAATCCCAAGTCTAAGAATGAAAACTTCACCGATGTATCGCCAGTATTACTGATTTTAATTGTTTGGTATTGTGATCGGTCCACATAACAAGGAGGAAACACGACCTTTGTTCTATCAAATTCAATTTTGGGAATGAAAGTATCCTCTCCTGGTGGAAAAGTATTTCTATCAATTACTAAACTGTTTAATATTACCCAGCTACTTTGGGGGTAAGACACCATGGAGGAGTAAACGTATCTTGATTTACTAAACGGAAGTTTCGCATACTTTTGAAGTAGCAAAAGCATTCGAGTTGTTTACCGTAAAATTCACTATCCACTTTTGGTCTGAATTGAACTTTAAACTCTCCAATACTTTTAGATGGGATATCTGCTACTTTGGGGGTTACTAAAAATAGAGGCTCATCACTAGTTTTAGCTGAATATTCTACCTTGAATTATCTTCAGTCCAAACACATGTCATTTTTCCTTTTGTTCGATTTGAAACCCGAATAATTTGAGGCTCAATAACACGATATCTTGAGCACGAACCAAAGTCTATATAAGAGTCCAGAAGCACACACGGCAATGTTTCTCCAGTGTTTTTGTAAAAATATTCGCTGCAAACGATAGCATTTGGATATGTATGGTCAATTGGAATGTTTAATGCTGATGTTAAACTTCAATACATACCTTTTTTTTCTGCCATCAAAGGATCAGTATACTGAAGAACACCATTTTTGCAACTAATCATATCAGATTTAATCATCTAAAGTTCAGCGTTTCTGTCTTACATCCTCTAATTGTTCTGGACCAAATTCCCACAATCCATTCTCTACTCTCTTGTTATAGTGAATAATATGACTGTATTTGAAAGTTGCTGGCCGTCTACTATCATTGTAACATGTTCCAATAATGTCTACATACTATGCTATGTTAGCCATAGAACACATACGATCGCATCCTGGTGTTCCACCAGACAGTAAACCCTTCGGTAGTAATTCATAGGCTCTTTTGGACACATTTGGACTTGTAACGCAATCGTAGAATTTGGACCAATAGTTCCAGATCTTTTATCAATTTTAAAAGTAGCGTCTTTTGGAGACAGAAACTATCATCAGAACAATATCTATTACTTCGAAGAAGCAAGGAAGTGTTGATTCATTTTTCAAATACATGGCTCTAGTTATCAATGTACCGGCCGAGACATCGTTAAAATTAATTATTGACGGCTCAATAGATACGTTTGGTCCCATTCCACATCCAGAACAGGTAATTTTCGTAATATTACCAGATAAGGTTACGATTTCAAAATAAGAATTGGAATGTAAACCTGCTGCAACAGGAGAATATTTAATTTTGATTTCTGTCTTTCCATTTGCTTCGATTCTTCCCACTACTGATGAAAATTCAAAAAACGTATCCGCATCTTTATCTGCTTTCTTAATTTTAAAATTGGCATGGACCTGAAAAAATTTAATGTCAATTATTCCTTACTGCTGATGGATTTTTCAAAATCATTGTTTTTTCGGCACTAGTACCAACAAAAACATTTGAAAAATCGAATCGGCTTTGACCACCTTCAATGATGATGTGTGAAAACTTCGAAATCCCAGACACCTTAGCAGCCTTAACAACCTTTGATTTGTCCCAATTTTTCTTTGTACCAAAACAACATATTGCGGTTGCAGAAATCACCATAGCATGCTATTTTATCAAATCTTGTGAATGAAGTTACCTGCGGCTTAAATTCAATTACTACGTTGCAACTGGTTCCGGGTTCCAGCATTCCTGTTGTGGCCATTATAGAAAATGGAGGATCAATTTTCCATTCGTAATCGCTTGCTAATTCTCCCACGTTGTTCATCTGAAAGGTAAACTTTGCAGTTTCTCTTATTGGACAATATCCGAAATCTATCTCTTCTGGAAACTCCATCAAATGCTCGGGCAAGGACGCTTTGATTGGTAAATAAAATGTCCCAAAAGAAGTTGAAAACTCTATTTTATCTTCATAACATTCCTATTTGATTCAGTACATGATTTCCATACTTTTGCAACTGGTCGAAAGGTCACAGGTACAGACCATTTCATCCCAGCACTTAAAGTTTGTGTTTCTGGAAACTCCATTGAAAAATAGCGAGTTTGAGGCAATTTATATCTGATTTTTTGTGTTTTCATTACAATCTGTAATAACGTTAATAATGATATGGTCCTGTACATTCTTTATAATTAACAGTTTTACATATTCGCCACCAGGTTCCCTACCTATTAATTCAAGTATTATACCAGTGATTAAAATGAACTAAGTCAGAGCAATCAATACCAAAT
The DNA here is from genome assembly GCA_025399215.1 of Globomyces pollinis-pini. Classification (NCBI taxonomy): domain Eukaryota; kingdom Fungi; phylum Chytridiomycota; class Chytridiomycetes; order Rhizophydiales; family Globomycetaceae; genus Globomyces; species Globomyces pollinis-pini. The sequence continues at coordinate 5,631 of MU621415.1, read as the reverse complement.
CGCATCTTTCGATCTTCACGGGGGGATTTGATTAGTTTAGTTTGATTATATTTGGAGTTCGACTCATAGTGTGGAATAACATCTGCGACACACTCTTTTTCGTCGCTGTTCGTTTTCTGTATATGGGGTGGTACTTTTGTGTCTGAGAGCATATTTACACAAAGAGATAAACTTCAAAACGCGAAATTTTTTTTCAACCAACAAACATACCCAAGAAAGATTGTTTTAATATTTCTATTTATAATGTGTATTTCGGATAAAAACAATATTGTCTATTATCTAACATTTAGTTTTAGAAATCTCTTCATTTTAACATTTGCACTTTAAAATGTACATAAACTATAAAGTGAGTGACGTTTTATTAAAGGGTTATCTCTCAACGACCAAACCCTCCCAAATCGCCAAACAGGTTGTTCTCTATTTGTCTTTTCTGATTAAACTGGGTCCCAGGTGTTTGTGGTGCAGGCTGTTTGAAAATATCCCCAGTCTGATACATTAGTATTAGCTCCATTACCATGTCGATTACTGTGGATGCAGATTTTGCCTGGTCCAAGTCTCTGGCAGTACGAGGAACACTAAAAGTTATCAAAATTGACATTACTTCGCTTGGTATCCCTAATTTTAAGTTAACAAGTCGAAAATGTTTTACCTGATACATGTTGTTCTGCACCTGAGGTACTGCATTATATGCTTGTCCACCATATAGGTTGGGTTGTGGTTGTGGTTGAGCCATTGGATTACCAAATTGCAAATTTTGCATACCCTGCTGGATATTATGCATTGCATTCTGCTGTACATACGCCAAACCTTGATGTTGGGCTGGCTGGGCGACCTTATACATGGATAATATACTTTCCTTCTGTTTGTTGGTAGAATTTTGCTCCACAGTAATATGTTCATTCTTTTGCTGCGAAAGCGGTTGGAATGTTAGTTGTTGTAAATCAGCCGGTAGTTGGTAAGAAGTTTGTTGTACAGGGATGTTGGTTTGCTGTAGTAGATTTTGCGTTGGAACTTGCGGTTTTAAAGAATGATTGGATTGCATTTGAAATGGATTAATAGATAGGGATTGGCTTGGCTGTTGATAATCCACCATATTAATACTGTCCGTATTAAAAAAGACGCTGTTTTGCAATTGCTGCATTTGCTGTTGTTGTAATATCTGTTGCTCTTGCATCTGTTGTTGCTTTAATTGTCCTTGCATTCTTTGGTATTGCAACTGATCTTGCAATTGCTGTTGCCTAAATTGCTCCGTAGCTTGCTGCTGTTTCAAAAACTGCTCTTGTATTTGCTGCTGTTTCAATTGTTCTTGTACATTCTTTTGCCGTTGCTGATCTTGTTGCTGCTTTAACTGCTCTTGCATTTGCTGTTGTCTTAATTGTTCTTGTATTTGTTGTTGTTTCATTTGGTCTTGCATATGCTGTTGTCGTAACTGCTCTTGTATTTGTTGTTGCTGGAACATTCTTTGGTCCTGAAATTGCTGTTTCGGAAGCATATTTCGGTCAAAGTTGTTTGAATCCGGAATCGTTTTCTGAGACAAAGGTACTTGTTGGGTATATTTTGGAACCGCATCAGCAATCGACTCAAAAACACCAGAAACATTTACGGGACTTCCAACTTGGTATGCAACACTCTTCTTGCGTCTCGTCGAGGAAGTTCGTGGTTGCGCAAGAGCACTATCCATTAGAATATTAACGGCTCGTTCAAAATCTCCATTGGCTTGTCTTAATGCAGATTCATTAGCTTCTTGATTTTTGAATCCTAACTGTTCAAACTTGTTTTGTAATGTTGGCAAAGGTGGTGCGACAACATACATTTGCTCCCTATGTCGCAATTGCTTTGGATCAATAGTGACTGGCATTTGCTTAGGATAATCAAATACACCCTTTGAAGCTTGATTATAAGAATAACCGGAGTCCCCATTTTGCGTACGAGATTCTACTCTGGATTCTTTTCCAAGGTTTCGCATAACGGTCTGATTTTGATTTACCATTGAATCTGGTTTTTTTGAAGTCGGTTTTTGGGATATCAAGAAATCAATGGCATTGTCAATATTTCCATTTGAACGCGCCAAGGCTGTTATGTTTAATTCGCGGTCATTAAATCCCATAGATATCAAAGTTGACATTTGTCTTTCATCAAAAACGTCACTGGATGCATTGTAAGCTTTACGAACATTGGACTGATGCTCTTTCTAATCATTAAAAGTTGGCTATTACTTGAATGGAGTCATTTGAATACAATCCGCGTTCATACTTATTTCTAATAAACACTTCCATATCCCTTAATGGTTAGATGGACAATCATTTACGCATCATTTTGCTCATTAATGTGAGAAACGTTTCCCTTGGACAGGTACTTTCGATTGACCTTTTCATTGCCCATAGTGCTCATAATCTATTTCGTTTAGCTCTAATTTAGACTACCTCAAACCATTCTGAATTCCAAGAGTCCAAATTTGTTGACTTAATTTTTGAGATATGTGTTCCCATTTTGCGGTGAATACCCGCACAACGGATACCTATTTTATTAGTGAACAAAGTTTACATAGAAAACAGCCAATGTTTACTGATGCCCATCGTGGACCTTTATATAATAAATTTACGATTTGTTTACCTCGAGTTGAACAATCTACACACTTTTGGTTTTCAGGTCTGTTAAGTAATTCCTGAATCAACTTCAATTGCTTTTCGTCCTTCTTCTTCTGTTCTTTTAAATCCATTCGGAACGTATGAAGGTATCCACAGCTCAGCATTTAAACCCTTTATTTGAGGCGTTTTGGGTTTGGTTCCCAAATAACCCAAGGAACTTTGTCTCGCTGATCCCCCATGCAACATTGACAAACTACAGATGTCATCTGTGGAGACATAGTCTTTAAGTATTGTTTGAATGATAATCCTGAGTGCTTGATGCACTGGCAAACAGTTCACCTATTAATTGTATTTTTATATAAGGTTCGTCACAAATTCTGATTTCAGATAGAAAGTGTAATACTGGTAGATGCTAGATATTGCACACATGAAAGAATCTTACCCAAAACTGACTGATGGTTCTTATTAAACCGTAAGTAACAGGATGACATCATTTTGATTTGGATTGTTCTCTTTTTAATACAACTCATTTTAGTGAAAAAGGAAACAAGCTAAATGGGAAAGGCCAGCTACACACGTTTGCTAAATGATTTATAAATATCTGATATCAACTATGGTGGAACAGGTTCTCCTGATCGGTAACCCTAACCTTATGATGGAACTGGTTGTCCACCGAAACACTAAATTGACTCTTGATTTTGATCAATTTGTTGCTAAATCTGAAACCGGTGTCTGTTGAGCTATAAAGTCCCAACTACATATCTCTTTTTATTATCTCCACGACACGTGACGTATAAATATAGTAAGTTCGCCTAATAAACTTACTGAATCTTAACAGTGTCTTTTCCGATACCCGTAATAACTGTCAAGTCTCTGTTCTCCTGAACTACCCACAAGGATTACCAAGATTGGTACCATGGCCATGTCAAACTTCAACAAGGCCTTCAAGCAACCAAAACACCACCTACTAATTCTCTGGAGAATCTAACCAAATTTCAACTTCAATGGTCCAATTGATCAATCATACAGAGCAACCGACTACTTTCAACAACCCATTTGTTCATCTTGGGGAGTGTCTACTCGTGCAAATGTTAATGCTACTGTGCGTATCAGTGGAACTCCTGAAGATATCAGGCACAAGGTTGGTGAAATGACTATTGACTGTGCAATCAAAATTTGGAAAGTTCGACGTGTACTTGATTTAAAATGGAAGCAATGCTGACATCGGATTGCCTTTTGGGTTTCATCATCGTTACCTATAAAACATTTTTAATTTAATTAGTGTTATGAATGGGTAAGCTTGACGAAGAGATTTTTTCATATATGATTATACTCTATTGAGATATTCACAAATCTAACGAAGTACTTACCAAAAAGTACTTGAAAGGTCGAGATTTCCCAATCTGATCTCAATCTGGCCAATAAGATTGCCAATGAAATGAGGAAACTGCAGCTTCTAATGTTCCAGTCGTGTTTGAAATAGTTCACCAATACTCTTTGACTATTTCACAGTGCTGTTGTGATTAGTTATCATTTTGATACTGATTGATTTATTGATTGGTAGATCAATCTAGACATGAGTAGCTTGTGACGCTGAAGAGATATATCAAAATCAAGATCTACAAATGAACTCTAAAAACTTTCATCAGTATCTCAGACAAAAATCTAACTAAAGACTAAAAGCATTTAAGTTATTATACTCGTTATCTGCCTTTGCAATTGTTTTTTTTACCACTCCACTTATTAGTTTTGTTAATCTCAAACCCCCGATATTCTATGAACTGAGTTTGTCAAATTTCCAACCTTTTATTTTTGAAATTATAACACACAATTTTTAAATCGTCTAATGTTTTTGACAGGAAGTGTATATTACTTCAATTTTTGCGCCAATACGCGATATTTTCGCAAAATGTTCTCTTTTGACATTTGAACAAGATAATATGTCAGCTTATACAATCCTAACCCTTTCCCACAGAATAATGGGGGTCCAAATAAAACGTATCAAAACATACATGAACAAATTCATATTAGCAACGGGCTGGCGCCCTGAATACATTTAAGCGAGCAATAAAAAACCTGGACCGCAAATGTCCTAAAACTATGATAGAGCACAAGTTAAAACTTTTCATCAACATCATGAGTAAAGAATGAGGTTGTAACAAACTTCAAACCTTACTCCATTTATTTTGTGAAGCTCTAGACAAGAGACAATAGTAACCCTATAATATATATACTATTACTATAAAAAATATATAATATAATATATACTATAAAAAAAACAGAAAAAGCAGACGGGCAAGCCCTAAATAATTAAGTTCTACAAATGCTTGACCAAGAACCTATGAACTCTCAGTCAATCCATTTTAGTCGGGTATTGATAACGGTTCAACTCAAATTTGAACACACTAGACACGGTTGTTATTTTGCTTGAATTCACTCTTTTTAGAAGTAGACATGCGATTCCACACAAGAATGGCAAGCCATTAGCAAAATAGCATGCACGAGACTTACATTAACCACCCTAACCATGAATTTGATATCTAATATTAAATAAAGAAGTAATTACTTGAGATTGGTGGAGTTGTTTTGCTTTTCAGCAACAATTTAACACCACAGTTTTGACTTGAAATAGTTAGTAGCGTGCATACCACTTATACTGATCAATCTCTTGAAACGATCCAACAGTACGGAGACACACAGGTACAGACTCTAAACCCTTCAATATTCCAGGAGCCGAAGAAGTAGGGCTGTTTTGAGGCAATTCACAGAAGGGTTAGGGTTACCTACAGCTCCAGCAAAGAGGTTTCGCTGTACTGGTAGTAATATTAAACTATATTATTAACTGCTAGACAATGGTAATCGATAAGATGATGTTTGACTATGTTGGTATTGATTGATATAATTTTCATTTTTGGATGGTTTTTTTTGAAATCCTTCAGTAGATTTCTAGCTCCTCTTTCATTTGCACTAACAGCGGTGCCAACCACTAGCAGAATATCAATATCTGTTCCATTTAGGTCCATTTCTATCTTCTCATTGATTT
>MU621414.1:0-18783 GCA_025399215.1 Globomyces pollinis-pini | reverse complement strand
TCAGTGTCCGTTTCAGTTGCAACATCAAATATATTCGCCAATTCGATTGTATCTGTGTCATCACGATAATACAGATGATTATCTAAACCCTGATCAATGGATCTTTTTCTGGCATTCACCAATCCTACTACATTTTCATCTTGTAACGCGTACACCAAGAAACTAGCCAAAGAATACAAAATCAATCTTATATGCATTTTTCGAATGGATAAAGTTTAGAATTGTTTTAGAATGATGGAATAGTTGTGTTTGTGTTTTGTCAACAAATTCACATTCCATGAATATTTACAAATAGTGATAAGTTAGTGATTATTGGAGCTTATCTGACTTTAAGAGCATCTTAAGTATAACGCGTCTTGTAACATTGCTTGATTCTTTGATCAATTGCCAACGTCTGTTTGTCCGCACATGTGATTTCCAAAAGCTTTTTCAAGAAGTGGCTTAGATATGAATTTTTGATTTAACTATTCAGAGTGAAGACTGCAGTTTCCGAAAAAAACCAATCAACGCAATTCAATTGTATTCTACCAACTCAGCAAATCAATAGATAGTGACCACATTAGTATCCATGACCTCGCCAATTTTGTCTAGAGAACCAGCATTGGCAATAACAGCCAATTGTCCACATTGCAAAACACATTTAGAATTTTCTACTACGAAACCACCTCAAATCGATTATTTGGTACAAATTCCCAAAAACTGATGGTTAGGTTCAATGTTTCAATTGTGGAAAGACATGTACAATCCCTCATCATCAAAATAAAAAACAAAATCAGCAAAATCAACAGCAGAATACAAATCAACGTCAAAGTCAAAATCAACCTCAAACTTCTACAAATCGAGCATACTATGACCTCTTGAATGTTCAACCAGATGCTTCCCCAGCAGTGATTAAAAAAGTAGGCTTAGATTGATGTTAATATTCAGGCTTATTATACAAAAGCGATGAAGTACCATCCTGATAAGAATTTGGATGATCCAGAGGCAGAGGAAAAGTTCAAGGCTGTTTCGGAAGCGTACCAAGGTATCAATTTGAACCTTTGATTCATTTCCTTTAGTGCTATCGGATCCACAACGTAGAGCTTTTTACGACAAGCATGGGACTGCAGTTTCCTCGGATGCATCCTTTGTTGATCCTGAACAATTCTTTAAACAACAATTTGGGGGAGAAAAGTTTGTTTCCATCATTGGTGAAATATCTATTGCTAGAGATTTTAAGGATGCGATGTTTTCTAGTGATCCGAAAGAAGCTTCTAAACCTATTTCAACAGCTGAACGTATCAAGCAACGTGAAATGAGAGTTAAAGGTTGATTGCGATTGTTTTCTAACCTTATAGATTTGGTAACTCATTTGGTAAATAAGCTGGCGCTTTATACTGATGCTTTCCCGAATTGGACAAAAGATTCTCCTCCAATTGGTACAACGATGGAACATCTTGCAACCGAAGCCTTGAATTCGTTTCGGATTATTGCACAAGTAGAGGTAATAGATTGATAATAGTTGACAGTAGGTGGAGCAACTCAAAAATGAATCGTATGGTGTGGAACTCCTACATGCAATTGGGTACACATATGGTATTTAAGTTTTGTATTCATGTTGTAGTATTGAAATCTGATCAGTATTATGCTATCATCGACGCTTTAGATGGATCCATGTTTCGAAGAGCGTGGGGATTTGGATCAAGATTCGCAACTGGATTCCGGGAAAAGGCACATATTATATCAGAAACCGTTGGAACAGTCAAAACGGCATTCGATCTCCAGTCATCCTTCTCCAAACTACAGCAAATGGAAAACCGTGGTGAAGGTGATGTTGACGATGGTCAATCTGTTCAAAAAGAACTCACACCAGAAGAACGAGAATTGAAAGCAAAATTAGAATCCGAAGCAGCGTCAAAAGGAATGGAAGCCCTATGGCGTGGAAGTAAATTGGAGGTGGAAGCTGTGTTACGTGAAGTATGTGATACTGTATTGGGTGATGAAGAGACTTCATTAGAGTTGCGAAAACGACGTGTGGTTGCGTTGCGCGTATTGGGAGAAGTTTACCAAAATGCTACTGTTGATTCCGATGCTAAACCTGAAATTTAAGTGGTAAATATAATCATATAGTTATTTTTTTGTTATTTTTATGATACACTTATAGCTATAGCAAACAGAACGATTCTTATTTTTTCATGCTTGCACGAACTTGAGCTTCTAAGTGCCAGTATAAGTATTAGTTAACAGTGACATCAAATCATCAAGATTGAAGAAAATACTCAACCAACCACTGAACTAATACAAATCTATGTTATCGTTAATTTTAAAAGTTCATATTTGATGATATCACATAGCATAGTTATTGCTGCAATTCCGAACATTAGATCTATCGTACATGAAAAACGATAGTTGCGGTACCATAACCATTAAATGATATTCGGTCGCGGTCTTTAATATATAAATTTCGATTTGTTACTGCCAATTATAAAAGCCGTAGGTTCTTTGCATCCTTAGAGCAATAGAATAGAACCTCGTTTTCCAGGGAATTTTTTTGGGTTTAAAATTCTACACTTTAAAATGATTTTAACCCATTCTTCAATAATGGTAGTCAATTGCACTTAAGAATAGGTCTAATGTGTAATTGCTAGTAGAGAGCATTTAGATGATTCAGATTTATGTTTACATTTAGAAAACCATCCATGCGAATATTGAAGGAATTGTAAATGTACTCAAAAGGTTTAACGTTTACTTCGATTAAGTTTACCACTTTCCAAATGATTTTAAATTTCAAGGATATATAGATAAGTTAGGATATGCAATAGCAAATGTGGACAAATTGATACACTTCAGTTAAACTTGAAAAAGAAATAGTATGATTGATTGATCATCTAATTTAATTGATAAGTTATAGTCCAATTGAATGTGTTTGTGGAAACCTAAATATAAATTAAAAAACGATAATTTCATACGGTCATAGTTACTTATGCATCAGTTCTAGACTGGAACGGTTTGAAAAATTCTATCATTGTCAAGTCTATGTTGCGAACGAGTAGCATCCGTGTTTGTTGACTATAAGACGCGTCATATGGCCCGAGCGTTGTGGACAATTAAACAGGTGTTCAGACAATGAATTATCAATTCAGTAAACATATATGCAATAGTATAATTGTGGTTAAAACTGAATTGTTTGGAATTTATCTGGGTTGTCTGCCTTCATGGACACTCGTTAGATTTGTACTGAATTTGAAATTAAACTGATTGACATAGTTGAATAATACATTTATTTTTATATCTAGAGAAGCCTTTTTGATTATCATTTATCGTTTACAATATCGCTTGCATTAATTCATTCATATCGTATTCACCGAGAGCACGTGTTGTTTGTTTTAAAAAGACGCGAGAAATCATCGAAAAAATCGTCAATTAAATGCGAGTAACGTTGTTGCTGTCAACACTGCTCTCACTAGCCTATGGTTTAAATCCGGCAGGTACGAAGAAACTCAAGATTGGTATCAGTATGGGTTATGGTCCAGACGGTGGAATTCTCTTGGATGCCGCTCTTTCCATTCATTTACGTATCAAGCAAATGAATGAAAAGTCTACTCTTCTTGGAAATAACGTCGCTTTGGAACCTGTGTTTCTCAACCATGAGACTATGCGTGATAAAACTATTGTGAACTCATTGGAATTCCAAAAACAAGGTGTCGTTGCTGTAGTAGGTTCTGGATACAGTTCATTGTCTATTTTAACGTCTTTGGTATTGCAAAATTATAAAATTCCTCAATGTTGTGGGTCTTCTTCTAACCCCAGTCTGTCGGATAAGAAACAGTATCCGAACTTCTTCCGTGCGATGCCAACAGATGCGTCTCAAGCTGAAGCCATGGTTGGATATGCTATTGCTTCTGGATGGAAGAAGATTGCCATTATCCATACAAACGAAGACTATGGAAGCGGGTTGGCTAACTATATTACCAATCTTGCCCGTACAAGCTCTATTGAAATTTTGGCCAAAGTTAATGTAAAAATTGGTGTTACTGCTGCCGAAGCAAAACCACAAGTTCAAACCGTTCAAGAGTCTGGCGCAAGAATTATCATTTATTGTGGGTACGTTGAAGAGCTTTCTGTTATCATCCCAATAGCCAACGAGTTAGGAATCATGCAAAAGGACTATGTGTGGATGGCTTCTGATTCTATGTATGACCTTCATCTGTTTAATCCATCAATGGCTCCAATCTATGGTGGGCTAATAAGCTTTTATCCTAGAGAAGCAGCGGGCCCCGAAGCTCAACCGTTTGCGGATTATTGGGTGCAAAATCGTGAATTAACTACCTTCCCAAATTGGAACATAACTGCAACTACCGCAACCAAATCATTTGTTTACTTGTATGCCAGTTGTGTTGATTTATTCCTTAATGGATTTGACAAACTATTGAAATCAAATAGTACTTATACAATTGACGACCTTATTGATGGCAAATTGAACAAAGTGATGAAAGTACCAGAATCCTTTATGTTCCCTGAAGTTGCTACACCTAGTGGATACGTCAAAAATGATGCAAATGGAGACAGAATTGGTGATTACGATATTTTTAACTTCCGTGCTGATGGTACCAGACACTTAGTTGGGGGCTGGAATGATGGTAAAAAAGTGTTGGATCCAAACTCACCGATTATATATATGGGTGGCAGTCTCGTTCAACCGAAAGATGGAATTGATCCAAACGACGTTGCTCTGTACGCTGCTCCTTCAAGTGGTTTGGCGATTCTCTCTGTTGTCTTTGCAATTATCGGTGCTCTCGTCTCTTTGGTATCCGTTTTGGGTGTTATGAAGTATCGACTTGTTGGGGTTATCAAGAAATCAAGTATGATTGTAGGTTATGGTATGCAACTCTGTTTACTATTGGTGAATATTCAATTCTTGATTATGATTGACAAGCCTACGAATTCAAAATGCACTATTGATACTTTTGTGATTCCTGTACTCTTTTCTTTCTACTATGGTTTGCTGTTTGCCAAGAACCTTCGTATCTACAGAATCTTCTACAAACCAAGAGCCACTTTGAAATTAACAGACTTTAAAATTTATGTCATTGCTTTCTTGATTACTATTCCTTCTGTTGTGATTTCCGCTATTTGGAATGCTGTCGATGCCCCTGTTCCTACCATCGTGAAAGTATCTTTAACTCAATACTACTGGACCTGCAAAAGTCCTAATGGCTTACAAGCAACTGCAATTAATCTTCTAATCATTGTGAATGCTCTTGTTTTGGTTGCAAACCTTTATATGGCGGTGATGACTCGAAATGTTATGTCTACCTACAACGAAACAAAAATGATTGGATTGTCCGTTTACAACATGACGATTATTTCTTTATTTAGTATGGCTATTCTTGTCTCAGACTCTCTTGGGTTTACTGCAAAATACATCATCAAGTTATTGGCAGTATTCTATATCTTGATGTTCAATGTTGGAACCTCTTTCCTCTTTAAGATCTACCAAGCCGTTACTAGTTCCGAAACACCAAACTCCAAAGGCTCTTCCCAAAACTCAAGTGTTATTGCTCAAGAAAAGAAGATTGAACAAGCTAACAAGGGAGGAAACCCTAACCGTTGTGAAGTAACACTTAGAAAACTTGGAGGTTTGAACAGTATTTTTGGAGAAGCAAAGAATGTTGTTTTAACCCAAACTTCTACTGACAGTGTCTTGGTGTTTGACATTAAAAAGCTTTCATTAGAATCTGCTGCTACCAAAGATTCGGGTTATGGTACTTGTTGGCATTTAAAGAATTTGTCAAACTTTTCGTTCGTTGAAAAGGGCACCAATATTCGCCATGTAACAGTTGAAGAAAATGTGTTTGAATGCAAATTCAAGAACGAAGAAGACTGTAAAATTTGGTCAAAATACTTTGAAAACTGGTCTTATCGTGTCAGTGCTGCCACCTCTCAGCAAGCTAGTACCAATATGTAGGTTCCCTCCTTTCCTTGCCTTAGAATTTCTTTTCTTTTCGGTTTAAACCTTTTTTATAAACCTCTTTTAAAAAATTATCCCACGTTTTCTTTATTCTGAGCATTGAACAATAATTCGAACTAGGATTGCAGCTTAAAATTTCAACTAATTGAATTTTGCTATTTTGTAAAGTGAAATGGAACTCAATCAATTTTTAGATCAAATAAGATAATACTATTCAGAATAAGAAATTGAGAGTATTTGGGAAAGTCTGAATCTTTTATTATGAAAACTACTGAGCGCAAAAGCAGAATTAGATAACTGATAATTGCTTGGAATTAGATAACTGATAATTGCTTGGAAGGTGACGAAACAGACATATTATCAGGTTGAACGCGATAGCTCCAGCTTTTAAAGAATTGTGTCCAAATTGCAGTTTCTTCGGCCGTCTGATACTTTATATCGTATGTTTTTTCATCAATATAAAATCGATGAATTAAAGGACTTCGTTCCATGCATGCAAATTTGGTCAACTTGGATACAAACCAGCCAGTTCCAAACCCATCATCCTTTGTTATTTGAGATTCCAGGGATGTTTTTTTCCTTTTAAATATCATTGCACAATCTGGTGACATAACTCTAAAAAGACCTTCATAAGACTGGTTCATATATCGACCAACTTCAGTGACTGAGACTAATGACTCCACTACATTTCCATCTTTGTTCACAATAGCTACAGGTTTCGGTTTCTCAACATTAGAGATTGTGCTTGAAAGTTTTGCATCGGTGTGGACTTGATAAACTTTGTACAGAAATGTTGTAGTTAAATTGAACAATATAACATACAGTATTGAAATTGTTTTTACCAAATACTTGGCATTGAATCCAAGGCTCTCTGAGCTTAGCATCACAATATCAAAGATAGAGATTACAGTCATATTGTACACCGATAAACCAATCATTTTCGTTTCGCTATAGGTGGACACTACGTTTCGTGTCATGAAAGCCATCCCCAAATTGGCAACTAACACAAGAGTATTCAAGATGATGTGGATGCCGATCGCAATACTTTCCATCCCTCTGGCGCTTTTACAAGTCCAATAGTATTGATTTTGAAATGGGGAAACAATGGTTGGTATTGGTGGATCGAATACGTTCCAAATAATAGATGTAACCCCAGAAGGCAACGTAAACATGAATGCTAGAAAATAGACAAAATTTTGATTTAAGAACTTCTTGGTTAAAGGATAGTAAAATATTCTATAGATACGAAGGTTTTTGGCGAAAAGTAATCCATAATAGAAGGAAAAAAGTACAGGAATTACAAAAGAATCAATGGTGCATTTTACAGGCGTTGGCTTATCAATCATAAGCAAGAATTGAGAGTTCGCGAGAAGCAAACAAATCTGCATCGTAATACCAATCGTTACTCCGGCTTGGCGTAACGCTTTTGTATTCCTGTACTTTAAGACCGCCAGTAAGGAAACGAGTGTGGTGAGAGTGCCAATAAACCCAAACCCCAATGATAGCTTTGATAGACCAGATGAGGCAGATGCATAAAGTGCAACATCATTTGGATCGATTCCGTCTTTTGGCTGAACAAGAATACCGCCTGGATATAAAATGGGCGTGTTTGGGTCCAAAACTTTTTGACCATTATTCCAACCTCCAACTAATTTTCGCGAACCATCCGATAGAAAGTTGTAAATGTCAAAGTCTCCTAGTCGATCACCATTTCTGTCTGTGCGGACATATCCACTGGGTGTGGCAACTTCAGGGAAGGCAAATGAATCTGGAATTTTCATGTTTTTGTTTAGTTTGCCAGATATTAAATCATCAATTGTGAATGAGCTATCAGACTTTAGTAAAGAGTCGAATCCGTGTAGGAATAAGTCAATGCAACTGGGGAAAAAGTAGGCATATGACTTGGTTGCTTCTGTTGCTGCCATAGAAATGTTTGGAAAGCCAGAAATCTCGTAATTTTCTTTCCAGTATTTGGCGAATGGCTCAGCTTCTGGTCCGGCAGCCTCTCGTGGGTAGAATATCAATAATCCATTGTATATATTACCTTCGGCAGGGTACGCTGCTGCAAAATCGTAAAGAGCATCGGCACCGAACCACACATAATCCTTCCCAAAAATTCCCAGCTCTTTTGCTAGTTTCAGAACAACCAACAATTCTTCATTATACCCAAAAAAGAAAATAATCCTGGCACCTGACTCTTGAACAGTTTGTACAGCCGGTTTTGCTTCTTCAGCAGTAACACCAATTTTGACGTTAACTTTTGCTAATACTTGAACAGAATTTTCGCGAGCAAGATTGGTAAGGTAATTAGCCAATCCACCACCATAATCCTCATTTGTATTAATAATTGCAATCTTTTTCCAACCAGAGGCAACAACATATCCCATCATAGCAGCAGTTTGTGAAGCATCAGTTGGAATCACGCGAAAGAAGTTTGGATACTGCTTTTTATCCGACAAACTAGGATTCGTTGATGAACCACAACATTGAGGAATTTTATAGTTCTGTAGGACTAAAGATGTTAAAATTGATAAGGAACTATGCCCAGATCCGACCACTGCTACAACTCCTTGTTTTTGAAATTCCAGTGCATTTACAATTGTTATATCACGAGAAACTTTGTGGTTTAAAAATACTGGTTCCAAAGCTACATCGTCACCAAGAATGGGTGAAATTTCATTGAGTTGTTTTATTCGCAGAAAAGCAGCTTGAGCTCCATCTAAAATGTTGCTTCCCTCCGGTCCGAATCCAAGACTAATACCAATTTTAATTTTCTTTGTGCCATCAGGATGGAGTGCAACACAGAAATAGTTGAAGAGAGTCGCTATTGCTATCAACTTCATATTTTTAATAAATAAATGATCAAAATTTCGCGTTTCTACTCAACAAACACAACTACTAGTTGGTAAAAAACGGTCCATAAAATGTGTCTTTCATAAAAATACAATTTGAAAATCGCAACAAATGAGATTATTGTTTTTATTGTTTAAGAAAATCTGTGGAAAAACGTAAATGGTAATAATCATGGAAAAAGTAACCAATTTAAGCTTTTAAATACTTCAAACCAACAAATACGCCAATGATACCGATAGAAACAGCCAAAATCAATTGCTTTGATGAAACCAAAGAATAATCTTTAGGTTTGTTCAGTTCATAGCAAGTATAGTTCACTCCTTCTTGTCTGGTATAGCGATATTCGTCGTAGCTATCAGTATCTCCGCAACCAGTACAACCATCAGTATTCATATCTTCAATATCACCATATCCTGCAAACCAACCGCGAGTTTTCTTGAACCAATTACGGTAAGTTTTAGGCATAATATCCACAGCAATGGTAGAGTTCCATGGGTTGGCTTTTTGTTGCAAGCGCAATTGCTGACCATGCAACATTTCATAGTCTTGAAAAACAATTTTGTCAGAAAATGATGTCAAGTAAGCTTCCAGTCCAGGCACATACCAGTTGAAGAAATTTCTGCCTTGAAGGAAGACCAATCTCATATGACCAGGTCTGATTGGTACACAGTGCATGGATTGAACCATTTTCCAGCCAGGTATGATTTCAGCTTCCAAAAGGACATGACAAGGAGGATAAAAATAAAACCGTGTTTTCTGGTTAGGACTTTTGGTTATGACATTATCACCAAACATAAATAAGTTCCCTTCGCCAAATTGCAAATCTAAAGTCATGGGGGATACTTTTGACCTGTTAGACAGAGTCCCATTGTGTGTAAATGGTAAATGGGCAGGATCCAAAAGGTTCTCCACCATCAATGAATGATCGATATCCAAATCTGTTACTCTAGCAAATGGTTTTCCAAATCCAGGAGCGTGATTACCAGGATGTAGGTCAGGTACTTTTGCTTCATTTGACTTCTTTCCAGGGTAGATCCAAACCAAACCGTCCTTTATAACTAAAGGAAATTTTTTAGACTTTGCACTGGAAGGGATTCCTTTTTCGGGAAGCTTTGCAGGGATTTCGACTACGTTCCCATCTGAATCATATTGCCAACCATGATATAAACACTCTAAATTTCCATTCAACACTTGTCCGACTGAGAGAGGTGCAGATCTATGAGCGCATTTATCAGCTAAGCAGACTATCCCATTGTTTGACTTGAACAATACAATTGGTTCACCCAAAATATGAAGGCCTATCGGTTTATCCTTTATATGCTCCACTAGTGAAATTGGATACCAATATTCCTTTAGATTGAGATCAGCTTTGAGTTGAAATTTACTTTGCTCGGTCATGTTTGATAGAAGTGGATTGTAAGCTATAAATAGGTCAGTGGAAAAAATCAGTCGGACCGGGAATGATTAAGAATTCGTCAAATTATGAATTACAAATTATGCATGATCGCTTGCCATTTGATCCAGTCTATGTAGTGCATCAGTCAGTACTTTTATTGAACGCTATACAAAAGTTTAGTTTGCTTACAAATCTAAAGACGCGTCTAGTAGCCATTTACCATATAAAGACTAACTGTATAAATAATGAAAAGTTTACTATTTCCAAATCGCTGCAATATTGGACCGTGGTGGTAAATTTGATTACTACTAGCATAAAATGGTGATTAAATTCAAGAAGGTGTTGGCAAGATTAACAGTGCAATTTATGTTGCTTCAAATAAGTCAAATGCTGCAGATATCGCTATTATAATGGAGCTGTGGAAGTACTCTTATTTCAACAGACCACCTCACAACATTTTTCTGGTAACTGGAGATCGAGACTTTTCAAAGGTTTTAAGTTTCTTGGAGTCAGTCCAGTATAATGTGGTGCTAATCCATTCTCCTGTCATTTCAGAGGTATTACGACATTCTGTCAGTGAAACTATTCCTTGGCTTGAATTGTGTGGAACTAGTATGCCTCTTATAAAAAACTCGGCTGAAAGCCAAACTGCATCACAAACATCTCCAGGGTCCGTGGATTTGGAACCCTTTGAACGTCAAAACATTGACAACAAAAAACTTTCATATAGAACATCAAATGAAGACTATCAAGCAAAATCCGTAGTTGAAGTCATCAAAAAGCCTACAAGGAATGTCTCAGACAAATACGGTGCGTATCTTTTTGTCTAACCTAAAAGGAGATTTAACGAGACAAAATTCGAAAGACTCAATTAGACAATTTGACGATTTACGAAAGTATTTTGTCGAAACGCAACAGACTAGTGCATTGTTGTCCATCATCGGTGAATATCCAGTCACTCAGGGTGTTTATTCCCGTCATGGTTTTAAGACAATGAAAGAGTATATTGATGCTGCAGTTGAAAAACGGGTAGTTGCACTATCAAGAAACCAGTCGAATCACATGGTAGTTACTTTAAACTCCGTTAAATCACAAAGCGTTAAAGAAGATTTCAAATTACTTATTCAAGTACTGAATGAAGCTCCAAGACAAACGCTAAGCATTAGAGAAATAGGCATACACCCGATTACAAGGGGTATATTCCGGAATTATGGGTACCCAAGTATGAAAGCATATTTGGATTCTGCTGAGCATTCCGGAGTCATCAAAGTGATGGAAATATTGGGAAATGGGAATATGGTCGTGCGGTTATGCCGGCGGTTTGTCCCAAGCATTCTACTACATTCCAATGTGACAAGTAATCCATATAGTCATTTAATTGCGTACTTAACAAGAGATGATATCCGAAAAGAACCTGTTACAACCTCTAGTATTGGTTCTAGCTCCAAAATAAAATCGGAATATCTGGCTGCAGGATTTCAAAGTCTGAAACTCTATATATTTGCCGCAGAAGCTGCAGGTATTGTGCTTCTGATGAACAAATCGGATCCAAATGGTAATATTTTAGTGAAGTTGAAATCCAACCACATGGAATACCAAGTCTCCGACTTTCAGGAATTGATTCAATTCCTTAATAGAAACGGAGTGGTAATGAATAGTCAACAGATAAAAGATCAGTGTCGTGGAATTCATTGTAGACATGGATTTTCTGTATTTGAAGACTTTCTTTTGCAAGCAAAGGAGCTTGGCATCATCGCAATAGGTGATGCTAACGAAAGTGGAGATATGGAGGTTGTACTGGAAGCTTCATATCGTAAGGAATCAACGAGCGTTACAAGCTCAATCACCGAAGATGAGACCCCACCTCAGTTATCGGAGAATCCGGACTCATCGATACAGTTTGTGTTTTCATGGCTCCACCCAGCCCAAACTGTGGTGGTAAAGGGATCTTGGGATGATTGGGTGGAAGAATTACCATTGGAATGGAATGGAAAATATTTTGAAGCTACCAAATCGTTTGGCAAAGGATATCAAGAATATAAATTCATTGTAGATGGTTGGTGTGTTAATCATGATCCAATTTCTCTTGTTGGAGACAATAATTGTTTTGACCTGTGACCAATGAAAAACCACTGGTGGCTACTTTCGGTTGGAATCGTCTTATATTAATAATAAACAACATGTAGCTTACATTTGTTTAGTATTTTTTCTGGTTCCAAATCTGCATCATACTGTTTAAGGCAATGCTGGAAGCAATATCATTTTATTTATGTTAGACGCTAAGGATTGAAGTATAAGAATCAATGTTTATTGAACACTATTAAAACCCCATTCAAATATCTCTAATGGTTCAGAAAGGCGACGCGAATAGATAGATGGATGAAATTCCCACTATCAAAGCAACTCCTATGAAGACTTTCATCAAGCACAGTAACTGCAACTCATGGGGTAAGTAATCATTTGATTTCATCGTATCACTCTTTTCCATATCTGTCAGTTTTCTATAGTCGAATTTTCTCAATTCCTTTTTGGTGATCAAGGTAATATAAACAGTGGAATATAATACAAAACAGATTGATAGTAACCCCGTCAGCAGTTTAATGTACAGTGGTAATTGGATTGAATCTTTGATTGAATATGGACCTACCAGATAAGTTTCATTACAACATTACCTAATAGTGACCCAAAAGCACAGTAAACTGATATTAATGGCATTCCACCAATTATGGACGCGAACATTAGAGTCCACAGCTAAATATAAATAACCGATCTAAAGTTTACTTACTGGAATCGATGAACCGGCCAAAAGATAGTTGCATAATCCGTAAGGTATGATAGGTGATAATCTTAGTAAGATCACGATCGTCCAACCTATCATTAATCAAAATATTGATGCCAACCTTTTTCGGCCAATGCCAAATCAATAGATTTATATTTAGGATTTTGAAGTTTAACGTTCAACCAAGGTTTTAAGAAATACTTGCCCAAATATATGGATAATAGCACTCCGAAATGCTAATTTTATAAATGAATTCATATAATACCGAACCCAATTGAACCAATAAAACCGATAAATAGAGAGGTTTGAAAATCACACCCGCAATAATGATAGGTAAAGTGACAGGAATGAGCATACACGACATGATTCCAAACAAAACCACATATATAATTGATCCCATTATTTGATTGTCGTTAATGTATTGAATGGTTGTATCGATGGAATCAAGTATTGTGTTGTAGTTTTCAAATCCCAAATATGTGCAGGAGACAACTAGCAATGCAAGTATTAACATTTGATGCTTCTTGAACATTTTTTAGATAACATTTCAAGTGGGATAATCTGTTTTATGGCTACAACTTAGTACAGATAGTGCGGGTCCTCGGAGTTTCTCCCCCACCAAAAATAATGGACCAAATACTACCAGTGAATAGTTAATGATACGTGTACACCGAATTCCCATATACTTATACTAACCATTTGCCCTATGATTGAGCTGGTTATCAAAAAACTACTGGGAATCGAGATCACTCAGACACTTTGAAACTTGGACGTACCACTTACACAGACTTAGTCAAGTATTACTGATTAATGAAGAAAACGAATAGAAAATCAAGATTTTTTATAAGCGAGCATTGGATGATAACAACAATGAATTTCCACCATCAACCGCAATAATAACTCCAGTAACATGGGCACTAGCTTTGGAACAAAGGAATAAAGTTAATCCACCAATATCTTGTGGAATTCCAATTCGACCTAACGGTTGTACACTTTCCAAAATATCCAAGTTGTTCTTGATACCAAAATCAGTCATTCTTGATGGGAAAAATCCTGGCGCAATAGCATTACAGGTGATGTAACGACTGAGAATTAGTGATTTGATTGCAATACCTAGAGAGAGTAGTAGCGAGTGTTCTAGTGAGATGGTTCACTGCAGCTTTTGAAGCGTTATCTAATGTGAGTTGACAATATTAGCCTACATGGCCATGTTCCACTGTTGGGTTGAGCCAATGGGGTTTCGGCCATTGAAATAGTTCCTGCTACAGAACTAAAAGAATTACTTTGCAAATTGTTGAGTTACCTGATGTTGATAACTCTAGCAGGGTCGATGTTAGAATTTGCAGCAGCTTCCAATAGCGGTGTCAAACTATTTGGTTATTAGAGAGACATTACGCAACTGTAAGGTAAAAAATGGTCTTAACATTGAGAGCAAATAGTCGATCCCATCCGTTCTTTTCATCAAATTCAGTAATCACGTTGCCCCATGACATACCAGCATTATTAATCAATAAGTGCTAAGATAATCAGTACTGAAATATGATAAAAATTTGGACGATGCGTAATAATCACACAATGAATGAAAGATATGAAGTGCGAATAAATAAATGAATAAGATTACCAGTTTAGGTTCGAGTTTGGCAATTTGATTGGCTAACGCAATGGCCTAAGATTAATTTGGTACTAGCGTTTTACTTGATCTTTACTGCCAAGATCAGCTTGCAAAGCAATACAACTTCCAGGATATCCTTGACTATTCAGTTCATTTGCAGTATCTTGAACGACTTTCAATTTTCTTGAGGCAATATAGACTACAACGAGTCAATGGAAGATGAATATACCTTTAGCACCGTTTTGTACCAGAGTTGTGGTTATCACTATAAAATATGTTAGTACCTCCATGACAATTTAAGGAATATGAATAATGTGTCAGATTTAGTTCCATTCACTAATCTCAGATTCATGGGAGAATATCAATATGTTATTGATTAATCCCAAATAGATAAGAGAATGGGATTGATAAGTTGTAAGTAAAACTGGTGTATAGTTGTTCATTACTCTTTCCAATTCCGGTTCCACCTCCTGTTACTAAGGCTACCTTTCCTTTCACAGAGAATATTGTTGCAGCAGTTAAATCAGGAAGCGACATTCAGTTAAAATAGCAAAGTGTTCAAATTTGAAGTTTTATTGGTGGAATTGAGGCCGACGTGGATCATCTGATGATCTTTCAGATTGGATTTATTCTAGATTCACTACTGGTACTAAATTTAGTACGTGAACCAGTTTGGTTTAGTTTTTATATTAGGATTAATTAAAGTTTTGAAGGAGATGGACTTTAAAACTATAACTGATACTTCAACCCATACTTAGTATTCATTATGATAGTAAGCGTCAACTATCCAGACTTTAATGTATCCAACTATCGCCTCTTCAAAGCAAATAAGTTGTGCCGTCAAAGGGGTGATGAGATTGACTGCATTTGGTAAATGAAAACCAATTAAACGTGAGGTCATGATGATATTGTGCATTGACATCTTAAGAGGGGAACAAGCAACACTTATTATGTATTTTGCATTTGATATAATAATTGATACAATGGTTGATTTGTGAGTAGGATGAACGAAACTGGTAATTTGATGAAATTTATTCATTATTTCCAGCTGTTTACGATTATAATTTACAGGTATAGTGGAAATTTAATTGTTTTGAATGAGACAGTTGAAGTGTTCATATGATAGCTAAGAACGTGATACTGCAATAACACAAAAAATCAAAATGAATTCAACAATAGTTCCCATCCCCACCAGTTCAACATCAACAGTAACCATTCGCATTCATACTCTAAATGATTGCTGATTGTCACACTGATTGAATTCTTTTGATTTAATGACTACAAGCCACTCCTGGCTTTTAACCATTTCATTCATCAATTTATTTTCACTTATTCAAAATGATCTCAAAAGTTTGCTCTATCCTAGTCTAACTCTATAGGTTTCTGCAAGACAAATCTTCGACTCCCGTGGTAATCCTACCGTAGAGGTGGATGTCACCACCGAACAAGGTCTCTTTAGAGCTGCCGTTCCTTCTGGTGCTTCCACTGGTATTCACGAAGCTTTGGAATTGCGTGATGGTGATAAAGCTTCTTATATGGGAAAATGTATTTCAAATTCATTCATTAATCTCTTTAGCTGTACAAAAAGCTGTCAATAATGTGAACACTATCATCGCCCCTGCTTTGGTCGGTGCTAACGTTGATGTTACCAACCAAAAAGCCATTGATGATTTGTTACTCAAACTCGATGGAACTGAAAACAAGGGTAAATTAGGTGCAAACGCCATTTTGGGTGTATCTATGGCTGTTTGTCGCGCTGGTGCTGCCAAGAAAGGTGTTCCATTGTACGAACATATTGCCAACCTTGCAGGAAAGAGTGATGCTACCATCTTACCTGTCCCTTGTTTCAACATCATCAATGGAGGTTCTCACGCTGGTAACAAACTTGCCATGCAAGAATTTATGATCCTTCCAACTGGTGCTGCCTCTTTTACTGAAGCCATGAAGATGGGTTCCGAAGTGTACCATCACTTGAAGAGTGTCATCAAGAAGAAGTATGGCCAAGATGCTACCAATGTCGGTGATGAAGGTGGTTTTGCGCCAAACATTCAAGACAACAAGGAAGGTCTTGAATTGGTTAAGACTGCCATTGAAGCTGCTGGATACACTGGAAAGATTAAAATCGCCATGGATGTTGCTGCCTCAGAATTCTATGTTGATGGAAAGTACGATTTAGACTTCAAAAATCCAAACTCTGATAAATCTTTGCATCTTCCTGGACCAAAGTTGGCTGAATTATATCAATCATTCATTAAGGATTACCCAATTGTATCCATTGAAGATCCATTTGACCAAGATGATTGGGAATCATGGACTCACTTGACTGGTTCAACTTCTATTCAAATCGTTGGAGATGATTTGACTGTCACCAATCCAAAGTAAAATAATAGTTTTTTAACAGTTAGACGTATTGCAACTGCCATCCAAAAGAAATCTTGCAATGGACTGTTACTTAAAGTTAATCAAATTGGTACTGTCACTGAATCCATTGCTGCTGCCCTTTTGTCTCAAGGTGATGGATGGGGTGTAATGGTATCCCACCGTTCTGGAGAAACTGAAGACACCTTTATTGCTGATTTGGTAGTCGGATTAAAGACTGGACAAATCAAAACTGGTGCTCCATGTCGATCAGAAAGATTAGCCAAATATAACCAGCTCTTAAGAATTGAAGCCGAATTAGGTTCAAAAGCTCGTTATGCAGGTGAAAACTTCCGTCGTCCTGTTTAACTTTATTAATAAAAACGATTTACGTCTTTGAATTTAGTTTACATACATGGAGATGATTTGTATTTTTTTTTACTTTAGAGATGATCAAGATATTGTTTTTTGCAAAGGCGAAAGACTACACTAAATGTGATACCCTTCTGATTGAACACACCATTAATATGGATTTGAACGATATTAGAAATGAAATTCAAGAGCGATTCCAAGAACTAAAGCAATCCAAGGTTTTGGAAACTTGTGGATGGGCAATCAACCTTGAATATGTTGATGATTTCAGGCGAATAATCAATGACCAAGATGAGATTGCCATTATACCTCCAGTTAGTGGTGGTTGATAGAGTTTGAAATAAAAATTTGTAACTATAAATCACTACTTTGATTTTGTTTTTGAATACTGTATCGAACTATGACTCATATAGAAATACTTATCGAACTGATGAAGGTCCAGTTCAAGTTCAATATGTAAGTATGAACCGTAAATCCTTTGATACCAACACCAACTTGTTCCATATCAACTTTCTAGGCATTTTTGATTTGAAAACCAACAGGTATGTTCAAAGTAACATTGTTGAGTTCAGAGGAATCTATGAAGATCAAAATTTTCGTTTTTGCTCTACTTTCACTTGACTGGACAATCGAAAAAAAAACCATACAAGATCAAAGGATAATAAATGGATAAACTGACGAATCAAGTGTCAAGATTGAATATTAAAAACGATGATTCAAAGAATTCTAATTTGAATCTAAAATCAAAGAATCAATTGGATAAAGATGGATTTGCAATTCCAACTAGTATACAAAAAGATAAAGAAAACAATACTAATGGAGAAAATAAAGAGAATTCAAATGGAAGTCAAACGACACAACAACCAAAACAGAAATGGTGTTTGGAAGATTTCGATGTGGGTCGGGCTTTGGGTAGAGGAAAATTCGGACGAGTCTATTTGGCAAGGTATAAATACAATCATTAACCTATACATATAGAGAAAAGAATAGTGGTTATGTGGTTGCCTTGAAAGTATTGTTCAAGACAGAATTGCACGAAAATCGAGTTGAGAAACAATTAAGACGAGAAATTGAAGTATGATTATTAAATATTAATCTTTATAGATCCAGTCACATTTAAGGTAATTATGGAGGTCTATGCTTATTGTGAAAGGTAAATATGTATTTTGGTTAAACTTATTTTAGACATCCCAACATTTTGAGACTTTATGGATATTTTTATGATGCAAAGCGAGTGTAATTGATTGTTTGACATTGATCAGATAGTTATTTAATATTGGAATATGCAGCCAAAGGCGAGATGTATAAACACTTGCAAAAACAAGGTCGATTTGATGATGAAACTTCATCAAAGGTAATCCAATTCATTTTGTTAAATTAATAGTATATATATCAAATGACTTTGGCTTTACAATATCTACACAAAAAACATGTCATCCATCGAGATATTAAACCAGGTTTGG
>MU621413.1:1417-18791 GCA_025399215.1 Globomyces pollinis-pini | reverse complement strand
GCGACCCATGGGTCTTTTGGAACATCTTTTGGGATATCTGGGAAATCATTAGGATCTGAATTCCAATTTTGTCTTAATAAAGAGAAACGAACATGATCAGCTAGTCTTGTATAAGTTTCTATGGCATGAGATAATTCTTTATCTAAGGTAGACCATTTTAAATCAGGATCTGAAGCTTTTTTTTTGATTGAAGTTAATAATTCTTTTAGTATAGGGATGAGTTGATCTTCAATATTAGCAGCAGAAGAAGCTCTTTGATTAGCTCTTTTAGCTTGTAAATCTGTCATATCTAATAATAAATTCTATAATTTTTTAATTTAGTATTTAATACTTTGACCGATTCTCCATCAGCAAACAAGTTTAATTGATGACCATTTAAAGCAGTTGATAATTCTGAAGAAGTTTTTACTAGAGATTCTGCTAATTTCTTTTCCTGATCTAAGTTTTTTTAGTGATTTAATGATTACCTACTACGACGTTTAGATAACGAATGAGATGAGTGATGATAGTAGCCCACCTAACCAATTAATTTTATTTTATTTATTTTAATAATTAATTTAATAATTAAATAATAATAGTAGTAATAGTAGTAGTAGTAGTAGTAGTAATAATAAAATTACCCGTTTAATCTTTGATAACATAAATTCGAAATTGCTAAAGGGATGAGACCATTTGAAGGGTTATCAGCATAAGGAGCAAAAGGAGCCTTTTGTGACATTTTTTTGTTTTAGTTGTTTGTTAGTTGTAAGTGGTTTTAGTATTTAAGCTAGGGTTACTTTAGTAGTTAGGGTTATTTATTGTAGGTAGGGTTATTTATTGTAGTTAGGGTTATTTGTAGTTAGGGTTATTTGTAGTTAGGGTTACTAATTAAACTCTTTGATCTATGGATTCAAACCCTACTACTACTACTACTAGTAGTAGTCATCCTATTAATGAAATCATTAATAATTTAAATAATCAAGATTTGTTATTATTCAACTTACAATCACTTACTGAATTATTATCAATATCAAATGGTAAAATAACTAACTAATAAAAATAGAATTTCATCTATTATCAACTAATTACAACAATCTAATCTCATCTCTAATACAAATACTATCAAACTACCAAAATAATGGTAATCTATTATAACTAAAAAAAAGCTGAAATTTATTTATTAGCTTGTCGTTCTTTATCTACAACAATTGATATATTCCCTTTAGCTATTCTACCTTTCATTCATAAAAATGGTTTAATCCCTTTAAAAAATTTATTATTAAATACAATGTACTTGGATTTAGCTGATCACATCTTAAAAGTATACCTTCTTAAAATTAACTTTTAATAGCCAATATTGAAAATTTCATTCGATTTCCCTCGTGATATATTAAATGCTAACCTATTATTCCCTTCCTTACAATATTGCGATTTCTTTGATTTACATTTACAACGTACCGCATTTCAAATATTATCAAATGTTACCTCTTCCCTTCACTCATTTACTCAAAATGGTATGTTTTCCTTATTTCATTAAAAACTCTTATTAATGTTTTTTAAATCAACGTGAATACTCTCGTTAATGTTTTTAAAGAACGTAAACAACACTCGTTAATGTTTTTACATAAAAATGAAAACTAATAGTTCTAGGTCAAAATCAATCTGCATTCAACCAAATATCTCAAGTATTTGATATCACCGTCAATCTCACAAACAATCATGATCAAAAATTATTAGAACTCGCCACAAAATCTCTCTTGCATATCGCAAAATGGCTTCAAAAAGATATTGAGAAATTAAATTCCTTATTCTCTGATACCGCTATTTCAACTCTAGTCTTGAATTTCTCTCAATTTCTACAATCAAATCAATCTCAAAAATCAATCACCTTTAATCATTTTCTATCCCTCTTTTCTTTTCTAGGTTGTCAATACTTGACTCCTCAATCATCTACAACCTTGAACAAAATCAACAACATCTTGAAATCAAATCCATTTCATAAAACTGTTTACCATAAACATTTTAAAAAAGATATGAATACTAATTATCAAAAAGTAATTATAAATCATCAAAAAAGTATTCATAACCAAAAAACTAGTATGACAATTATAAATCATGAAAAAATTACTAATGACCATCAAAAGACTAATACAAATCAAGAAAAGACAATTATAGATCATGAAATGACAAATACAATTCAAGAAAAGATAAATACTGACCATCAAAAGACAAATGTAAATAAAGAAAAAACTAGTATAGATCATGAAATGACAAATACAATTCAAGAAAAGATAAATACTGACGATCAAAAGACAAATGTAAATCAAGAAAAAACTAGTATAGATCATGAAAAGACAGATACAATTCAAGAAAAGATAAATACTGAAGATCAAAAGACAAATGTAAATAAAGAAAAGACAAATATAAATCAAGAACAGATAAATACAAGTCAAGAACAGATAAATACAAATCAAGAAAAGACAAGTAAAGATGACCAAAAAACAAGCAAAGATGACCAAAAAACAAGGAATACAGATCAACACAACCCACTCATTTACAACCATCATCTCCCATTCATTCTCTTTCATCTCTTGAACCAACACCATTCGTTTTTTGATCGAACCAGTACTGAAACCTTATTGGATCAATTACTCAACAGCCATCCACAGGATCCTCAACGTAAACAAACTTTTCTCATCACCTTATAGATTCCAAAAAAGAATTGAAAACAGAAGGAAAAGAAGTAAATTCCAAAAAAGAGGATTATTTAGCTATATTAGATACAGTCTATCACCACGATTTTTTGCAACCAAATGATATCATCAACATTCTAGAGTTTTTAAATACATCATTACCACCATTACCACTCAATGCATACTGGAAAATCGATCAAGAACCAATCCCAACCAGTAACATGTATGGACATCTTGAAAGTGATAGTGAAGATGATGAAGAGATGGAAGAAGTGGAATCACAAACAGATTCAGATGAAGATGAACCATTGACATTTGAACAAAATGTGGAGGATATGAGTGAAAATGATATGGATGAAGATTTCATAGAACAATATGCCGCAAAAAATAAAAAGGAGACGGTTGAAATGGATTCAAGAATGGATATTGTTGAAAATGATTTGACGGTATCCCATCCAAAACCATCGATACCTTTGGTAACCCAAGACTACCACCTTCACAAAGATTATCCCATCTTGATCTTACCCCTGTTGACCCAATTATTTCTGAAAACCTGTCAAGGGAATTTGAAACACAAGATTATTGAATGTATCAACAAGATTGTGTATTTTACAACGGATCGGGACCAGCTGATGGGGATGAAGTGTGAGGCGTTTGGGAATGTATTGGTTCAGTTGATTGATGTGGAGTTGGACAAGTGTACGGTTGAGGACAAGATGCAGGCGTTGGCGGGCGTGACGGTGATCCAGATCCTGTGTGACCGGATGGATGTGGGTGTGTGGTTCCGGCGGCAGGGCGTGACGCAGGGGGTTGAGGGTTTGGATAAGATGTGTGCGGGTTTGGTTGGTGAGGATGTGGAGCCGTTGTTTGAATCGGTGTTTCGACATCGGTCCAAGGAGTTGTGGAAATTGGGCCAGATGCAGCCGCGGGTGGCTGGTTGGACTACCGAGCGTGTTGGTGTTGCGGCGTTGGAGGCCAAGTTGAAAACCATGGTGAGTGCGTTGGTGGTGCGGCTGGAAACCAGTGGTGAGTCGGGATGTCATGGTGTTGCGTTGGAGCGGTATTACCGATCCGTGCGTGAGATTGGGTGTGGTGTTGATGCCCACCAGTGGGATTCTATCTATAATATCTTTGTGGAGTTGTTGATGGAGTTGGGCACGAAGCAGATGACGATGTATGAGATTTTCCAAACTGGGTTGGTGGAGTTTCTGGTTGATTTCCTGGTAGCCGGGGACGGTGCGCATGTGTTTGATGTGGGTGGTAGTCGATGGACCATGCCGTTGCGTACGCGGGTACGGCTGTTCCAGAGTCTGATGGTGTACCAGCATGAAGCGTTTGGTCACCTCGTGCGACTGGTGCAGGAGCATGTGTCCAAGATTGAGGATTTTGAGGTCATGCATGTGGATGGGAAGGAGATGGTGCCGCATTTCGGAAGACAGATGCGTTTGGCGTTGGTATGTACTGACCCAAACGATTTTGACAAGTCTGTGCATTTGGTACATGTGAGTGTACCTGTTGTTGCTACCTTTAAAGTCTTGGAAAAGTATATCAAGTCCAGGTTTGTTTTTTATCTTGTTGATGATAGGTTGGTTGATATTGTGCCGACGTCTGTATCGAATGAACGTGTTGTACAGGTTGATGTGTTTAAACATGAAGATGGTGTGGCATCCAAGATTCCTGTATCCTACGCACAAGGTTTTTTTTTTCTGTTTTTGATTTTTGTAGTGACGAAAGCAGCCATTAAAGATCAAATTCAATTTTTGGTGAATGGACAGGCTGTATCGAATGAATCCATGATTTTCAAGATGATTTATCAAAGTATGAGTGAAGATGGTCGGAAATCGATTTGGAATCAAACACATCGAGTTGAATTTAAACGATCCAATCTTTTTATTCCCAATCAAATTGGACAACCTAAATTCCGAAAACAATTTAATACTTGTGGATGTGAAACTTGTAAAGAAATCTATCATGATTTGTATATATTAAAGACTGGAAAGGTACGATTGAATCAAGCTTTATTGTTACTTCAAGCCTTGTATTGTATTCAATCAAGATTACCGAACCAAAGCAAGAATAATTATCAAAATGAAAAAATCACTTCCAAAGTCATTAAACAATTTTCAGAATCGATATTTACTGTCAGTACCATTTTTCCAAATTGGATGATACCTATTTTATACCAATATCGATTTCTGATTGATTTTGAAATTCGATATCAATTCATTCAAATTTCCATGATGGGATTGACTCGAAATATCAAGAATTGGAATGATTATTATAAAAAACAATTGATTAAAAGTCATCGTATTGATAATTCAACAACTTTTCAGGTTGAAAAGAAAAAGGTACGAATTCATCGATCCAGTGTTTTCGAAAGTATGATTAAAGTGATACCAATGTGTATTGATCGATCGTTAATGCTTGAAGTTGAATTTTTTGATGAAGTTGGAACAGGATTAGGACCCACTTTGGAATTTTTTACATTGATATCTAAAAATATACGATCTACTTTTGGAGTTCGATTAAATGTACAACAACAATCACATCAATTATGGAGATTTGATGAAAGTACTATGGAAGGGTTTTTGGATCCACAACTGGGATTGTACCCACGACCTCTTCAACCTGATCATCATGGTTATCAAGATATTATACTGTTGTTTCAGCACATTGGATCGTTTGTTGCCAAAGCTTTCTTGGATGGTCGACGATTGGATTTCACTTTTAATACCTTATTTCTTTTACAAACCTTTCAACAAGATTTTTTTGAATTTCATCATGATACCAATCAATCTTTAGAATTTATCAAGGTATTTTTAAACTTGTGTGTTTCTGATTATAGATGATTGATTTAACGTTGTATCAGTCGTTAAAGTATTTGGTTGGATTGGTGGAAAGTGATGCTGAAGAGGATCAAGTGGCAGCATTAACTTTGGAATATTCATTACCAAACTATCCATTTTATAATTTGAATGATCAAGGAAATGAAGATGATATGGTAACAAAATCAAATTTGGTTAGTTTTATTGATTCTATTATCAATGCTACAATACTTTGTGGTATCCAAAATCAAATTAATGCTTTTCGAATTGGATTTGAAAAAATATTACCAACACATTATTTTGATTGTTTTGAAGTGAATGAATTACAATCCATGTTTGGGTCTGGAAAGGATGAAGATTGGACTCGAGAAGGTATTGATGATTTTAAAATTTAACAGATAGTGTTGTATGATACCATCAAAGCCGATCATGGTTACAGTAACCAATCTCGAATCTATAAAGAATTCATTGAGATGTTGATTGATTTTAATCAAGTTGAAAAACGAGATTTTTTATTGTTTTGTACAGGATCACCAAGATTACCCATCAATGGATTTAAGTCATTAACACCACCTTTGACTATTGTTTGTAAGACTACTGAAGATCAACCTGATGAATATTTACCATCTGTCATGACATGTGTGAATTATTTAAAAGTACCATTGTATTCAAGTGCTCAAGTCATGAAACAGAGATTTGTGATGGCTATTCAAGAAGGACAGGCTAGTTTTCATTTATCTTGATTTATTTTATTTTTTTGTTTATTACTTTCCTTGATTACTAATCTTGGGTTTTATATAGTTGTTTGGTAATAAACGTTTCGTTTTGCTTTGTTTAATACATTGATTTCAATTCTTTTTTTTTTATTTTTGTAATGTTTGATAATTAAGCTTTTTACGTGTCCAATCATCAATAACAACAGAATTTTGAAACAAAAATGGTAGAGTTTACAGGTTATTGTAACATAGTTTATTTTGATTACTTTTGTGGGACATGTAAAGTACGAATACTTTTGCTTTGTAATTTTTCAAACTTGATACCTACAATGGTATCAAATATATGATAGTATGATAATATTTGAAAAGGTCCTACCAGACAAGAAGAAGATGTTACAATGTTACTTAAACGTCTTGATAATGGACTTTTATCAAAAAATATCAAAATTCCAGTTAAAATGATCAACATTCCAGTTAAACAAGTTGAAAAAAATACAAAGATTTGAAATATAGCTCTAAAAGTTTTTCTTTTAATTTTGTTTCGATCTTGACCACGTTTTTGTAATGTAAATTGATACATTTTAATGGATATATAGGAACATTGAATGGTAATCAAAATAGTTGACATGAATTGTTGTAATACAATCAAGTTATACCACATACTAATAATTCCATTTACATTTAAATCAGAAAATGGCCATAATAAAACTCCTATACAATTAATATTAACATTTACCTCCACCAAGTAAGAAACAAATAATTGTTTCTATTATTTGAATTTTATAGATTCGATTGGGAGTAAAGAAAGGCGTAATGATATATAACAATTTAAGTAATTCCATATCACATATCAAAAATAACCATATTGAAGTAAATCCTGACCAACCACCAATAAATGTTAAGATTCGGTGTGTTATATGCATAGTCATTGATTCTGGATAAAAGAGCATAATAATAGCTTGTAAACTGTACGGAATATTTGCAATTGCAATTATCTTGATTAGATTTAAATATGTTGTAGAACGTTTCTTCCTTGATACGTACATGATGTAAATGAATACAAGAATAGAAAGTATGAACCCTATAGGTATTAAAATCCATAATATCATGGTAGTAGTGTTCAAGGTATCATAGGAAATCATATCAGATGAAATCGCGAAATTTTTGAAATTGATTTGATCATTTGTTCAGTTTGAATTTCTAGCCATTTCTCATATGTTTGATGGTGTATGTCCATAACTGGATTGGTTCAGTTCAAGTTTCTTACCGTGTAATAAATCTGACAAGTACATTAAGTTACAATACAACTTTATTTATCAGATCTACAGCTACATGTTCAAGTATTGTTAACTTTTAAACTAATTGATTTCTGTTCGATTGTTTTTGCCTTGTATTTTTTCAAATTTGATCCTGACAATACCATCAAATATGTGATAATATACGAATATTTGAAATGGACTAATAATACATGATGAAGCTGAAACTAAGTTGCTTAATCTTCTTGCTCTGGGTTCACTGGAAAACAATAACACGCCAGCAAAAGTTATAGCGTTACAAAATAAACTTGAGATAAAGAAAATAATGATTCGCAATATCGCCTTATTAGTTTTCATACGAACTTTATCACAGTCTGATCCCCGCTTTTGTAACGCGAATTGATACATCTTGATAGATATATACGAACATTGGATCGTAATTAACGAGCAAGAGATTAACTGTAACAGAGCAACAAAATTATACCACATGCTAATAGACCCATTTACATCCAAATCAGAAAATGGCCATATGAGTACTCCTAATCATGAATTTTAGCGTGAAATACCTCCTCCAAGCGCAAATGAGACAACAGTTTCAATAATTTGTATAACAAAGATTCGATCCGGGGTAAAAATTGGAGTGATTATATATAACAATTTCAACAGCTCCATATCGCAAATAAGATAGATCCACAGGGAAGTAAACCCAGACCATCCACCAATAAATGTGATAATTCGGTTAGACAGTGGATTGGTAATAGAATCAGGATAAAAGAGCATTACATTGGCTTGTAAGCTAAATGGTATATTGATAAATGCAATAATCTTGATCATTGTGAGATAAGTCGTTGAATGTTTTGTACGGGTTACATACAAAATGTAAGTATAAACAATGATGGATACAATAAAGCTGAGTGGGTCAAGAATCCATAATGTTTTTGTAACAGCATCAAGTGTTTCCATAGAAATCATCACCAATTTACGCGACAATATTGTGGTTAACTTAATCAATGCATTGCAAGGTGTAATAATTGAATAATAAAATTTTACAAAACAATAATTCATTTTTAAATTTATAGGATAATAATTAGATACGCAATTTAGCATAAGGTAAATGAAACTCGACTTCCTCTCTCATCAATTTTGTACAGTCTGGTGTTTTTTGCTCAAGATTCTTTCAAACTTGATCCCTACAATACTATCGAATAATTGGTGATAAGCTAGTATTTGAAAAGGAGTAAGAACACAAGAACTGGCCAGCATCAGGTTGTTCAATCGTCTTGAAATCGGACTGGTGTCTGAAAAAACCAATACACCAATAAAGGTAATCGCAGTGCAACTAATACATACGGTGAAAAAGATAAAGATATTCATAATCGCCTTGTATGTATTCTTCCTAACTTTTTCTCCATCTTTTCCTTTTTTTTGTGTTGCGAATTGATACATTTTCAAAGATATATACACGCATTGTATGGTAACTATAACTGCGGCAATCAATTGCTGCAACACAATAAAATTATACCACATACTAATAAAACCATTGACGTTTAAATCGGAAAATGGCCATATTAAAACACCTTTGATGAAATTTAGTAAAGCCACACTCACCTCCTCCAAGACAGAAGCAAATGACAGTTTCGATGATTTGAATGATAATAATACGATTAGGAGTAAAGTATGGTGTGATTATGTGTAAAAGCTTCAATAGTTCCATATCACAGATAAGATAAAACCATAGTGCTATAAAACCAGACCAACCACCCACAAATGTTAAAATTCGATGTGACATTTCCAGTTTCATTGATTCGGGAAAGAATAGCACTACGTTGTCTTGTATACAGAATGGTATATTGTTAAATGCAATTACCTTGATCAAGAATAGATAGAATGTCTGTCGTTTTCTACGCGATTTGTACATTACATAAATAAAGACAAAAATTGATGTGATAGCGCTGATTGGAAATATTATCCACAAGACTTTTGTGACTGTTTCTAATGTGTCGATGGAGAACATCAAAAATATTTTCACGCGAATGAATTCTAGAGACCTTGAAGTTTACTAGTGTGGAAGAATATTAGTGGAGGTTGGTTAGATTCAATATCAGATTTAGATTTGGTTCGTGATAGCCTGTATGCTACTCTTATTTCGGTCAATGAGTATAACTGTAATATTTCTTGGAGATAGTTAGTGAGCTAGACACGGAATATCGTTTGTCATTAGGGTTATTTTGAGTAGTTTTGATACAATTAACTCCAAGTTCAATATTTTCATTATTATAAACTACTGACATTTACATTGATGGTGGTAATAATCAGATATGTTGTCCGGTATAAATTATGAATGCCAAATGCTTAAAAATAATTGATTTCAATCATTCGATTATTTGTACAAATCTGTAATCTGTTTAATTAATTTTGTTTCACATTGAATTTCTAGGATGGAAGTCCCAAATCAAATCAAAACCGAAATTCTGACTCCAAATTTGGTCGCTTTACTTTCCAATTTACTTTCTTGTTTTCAGACCATCTCTCATAAATTACACCAAAATCAATTCTCTTCTGAGATTGCTGGAACAGAAAATTCATTTGGTGATAATCAATTAAAAGTCGATTTAGCAATTGATAAAATCATTTTTGATTGTTTAATTGATACAAAGTTAGTCACCTATGGTACTTCCGAAGAAACCCCAATTTTAACTCCTTGTAATGGAACTGATTTTGTGGTTGCGTTCGACCCATTAGATGGCAGCTCTATTATGGAAGTTAATTACTCGGTTGGTACAATTATGGGTATATGGCTTGGAGATACACTAGTGGGAAGAACTGGACGAGAGCAAGTTGCATCATTGGTGGTGATGTATGGTCCGAGAACAACTATAGCGCTTGCAATAAATGGAGATCATCCCAAATGCTTTGAACTCACTTTAGGTAAGTGATCACTTCATCATCTAGGACAGAACAATGTTAAAAACCAACTTCCCTTATTCAGTCGATTATAACCCATTTAGGTGTCAATCAGTGGGAACTTACAAAAACATTGAGAATCTCAGAAGATGCAAAGACCTTTGCACCAGGAAATTTACGAGCCACCAACGAGAATGTCAACTATCAAAAACTAATCAATCACTACATTGCGTCTAACTACGCACTTAGATATACAGGAGGTTTTAAAATATTTTATTTAATAGATAGGAATGGTTCCTGACATTTATCACATTTTGATCAAGTCCCAAGGCGTGTTTATGAATGTATCATCCAATTCACATAAAGCTAAACTCCGACTGGTGTTTGAATGTGCTCCGATTGCACTAATTATTGAAGCAGCTGGGGGTAACGTTGAGTGTAGTAATGTTTTCAATAGGATTATCATGTCCCTCACCAAATGAAAACCAAGCGGATACTTTTAAAGGATCAGTTCTCGATGTGGTTATAGAAGACTTAGATAACCGGATTGGAATTTGCTTAGGGTCTAAAAATGAGGTCCTAAAGTTCATGAAATACATGCTATAAGTTAATACTACTGTTTGTTAAATATTTGGTTTAAGTCATATGCTCAACTGGTAATTGTATCAATAAAGCAAGAGATGACGGATAGAAGAGCCCTCTAATTGTTAGTAATTGATATCCCGATGGGCTTTTCTTCAACGGAAACACCATTGGCGAGTAGAGATCTGACGGGAAAGAGATAATTCAATCAGATTAGCTATTTCTGTAATGTTTCCTATACATGATAGTATTGCGTACTATAAGAAAATACGGATATTCTGTTATCACTCCTTCCTAATTGGTTGGACCCATGAATTCACCTAGTTTCATCAGACTGATGTGGCAACATTCCATATGGTAACTATGCAAACAAATGAACAAAGAGGTATACTGATGACAGTAGTTTTTTGGTAGATAAGCCTTGATATTTATATCGGAAAGTGATTCACAGATTATATTTAGTTGATCTCTTATTACTATCCCTTCAATTGGATATCCAATAGAAGGCGTTCCTAGTGTAACAATTGGCGCTTAATGAGTAGGTGGCACATCAATCGCCTATTCTGAATAAAAAGCAAGTAATCAGACCATATTCCATTTCATAGAACAATGTCTTCAACTTTAATTCCTGGAAAAAATGAATCTTTGATTGGAGCCTCTGTAGCCTTTGGAATACTGGCTACTCTTGCTATGAAAACTATTCCATACAACAAGAAACCCGCTCAAATAGCACTTTTCCTGCAGTTTGTGTTTTGTGCTTTGACGCAGTTGACAGCTATTTTTGTAGTTGGTGTCCCTTCTAGCAATTGCCGATACATGACCATGGCTGAATTTCTTTGTTATAATCTCTTCATGACCTCCATGGAGTCTGTTTTGATGTTTCGAGGGATGGCATTCACAAGACACGCAACAATATTGAGAAATGTCACTTTTACAATGTGGTTTGGCCGACTTGGGATGGCTGTTTATCAAATATCCACAATCAAAGCATTGTCAGGTCCAAACGAATATTGTGCATTCTCTGCCGACTTCAGTATTTCAATCTATCAACTTTGGTTACAAATAATAACTGAAATCTTTTTGCTGCTTCCGTTTTTGGAAAAAATGGTAGAAATGTTGGAGTTGGTGAAATATTCAGATAGCAACAAAGAGAACAAATCTGAATTGTTAAAGTTGTCAATTCATAACACTCTTTGTACCGTGGTGGTTATCGTTGCTCAATTCATTTGCACTTACTTAACTGGTAAGGCTGATATGTTCCCATATATGATCTTAATCTTTGCTGCCACTGACTTGGTTCAAGCTTTTGCAGTCATGAATGCGATGGAAGTAATGAAATCATCATTAACAAATATTGCAAACAATGCAAAACGAACTGGTACTAGCTCAATGAGCACATCCAGGACTGTTGCATAAATATCACCATCTTTCTCTTAAATGTTAATAAAATTCAAAAATGTATACAAAGTAAATTTTGAGATTGAAAACATATTTCACGCGACACAAATACTTCACAGAAAATGATTGCTTCTTCTAATGAATTGGACATTTTGACAAAAGTTTTAACAATACTTCTCCCATTCAGCTTGGTATCATCTGTATTTGTGTTTATTTTCATACTGTATCAAGCCGGTCGAAGAGAAAGTCGTTATCTGTTACTTATTAGATTACTTGCATTTGCAAACATACCATTAACTATACAAGCAAATTTGGCATTATTTTCACCACAGTATTTAATAGACGAATTCCCACACCGTATAATGGCAGTTCTAGGCGGTTGGTCCGCATTTCTGATCATTTGGTTGTATATGATATGTGACATGGAGTTACTAAAACTATTACAAGTCATTACACCAAAGTTTACACCGCAACGGATAAGAAACATTCAAATCATTGAAACATTTCTTTCATTCCTACTTGGAGGAGGTTGATATTATTCATCTAAATCTTAATAGGTATACTAATTTGGCCTTTCTCGGACTTTCATTATGAAGGATTGGTCAGTAAATGGTACAATTTCATCATTCTTTT
The DNA here is from genome assembly GCA_025399215.1 of Globomyces pollinis-pini. Taxonomy (NCBI): domain Eukaryota; kingdom Fungi; phylum Chytridiomycota; class Chytridiomycetes; order Rhizophydiales; family Globomycetaceae; genus Globomyces; species Globomyces pollinis-pini. Next base: position 5,805 of record MU621413.1, on the reverse strand, counting down.
GCAGTTTATCTCAGCTATTTTAATAGCGCTTCAATGTACATATATATCAACCAAAATGTATCAATTTGCAACACAAAAGAAAGGACAAGACGGTGGTCAAATTCGACGAAGAACTTATCAAAGCATTTTTCAAATTGTCGTGTTCTTTGTTTTGTGTTTAATGGCAAGTGCGTGTCCACTCAGTGGAGCGTTGTTTCTAACGGATTCAAATCCCATCACAATTAGGATTAGCACACTTTTATACAATTCATGCTGTATCTTTTCACCTATGCAAATATTAGTATATTATCAAATCTTTGAAAGTATCAAGAAGATCAAGTTCGAGAAGCTTATAAACAAGAAAAAGAAAACTTTAGCAGCTGATATTTAAATTATTTGAATACTTAATATATTCACTTTACCAAATTCGTTTGAAAATGTTTCCAGAAAAATGACAATAATCGATTACAAGCCATTAAGATACAGGAGAAGAATGCCATTGAATCAAGAACAAAATAGCTTGATAATTCCCATTGAAAATCAACAAACTTGGGTATGCCATTTAAACCCGATTTGATAATAGAAGTTGAACTTGTTGGCTTCCAGCCAACTTAATACCAATCGTTTATATATTGCACTAGATAATGATATCATGATATGTGATTTAATCAACTATAAACCTGTTGATTTGGTGGGAAATCAATTGAATCAGTTGTCATCAACACCCAACACAATCTTTCGTACTGGTCTAGTAATCTTACATATGCATTGCTTTAATTTCAGTATGATTCAATCAATGCCTTGAATATTGGATTGTTGGGCAGATGTGAATTTCTAATGACTGTGGACGATGGAGGTCATATTAGGCTTTACAATACTAGTAATTTCAAGTTACCCCCAATTTCTTTGAAGTAAATTAGAAATGATTCACAACAGTAATGATGGTATATCAACATGGGGAGCTGCTATCTGTACTAAAGCATACTTGGTTGCTGTATCGGATAACTCCCATAGAATCAAAATCTGGAATATGACTTCAAAAGGAGATCAGTTTAACGTTGGCAGCAGAAAAGTTCTATCCGGTCATCATGATAATATACCATGCATCAATTTCTCTACTGATGGTACAAAGCTGGTTTCTTGTTCAATTGGTAAACATTTAAGGACATGTTGGTTAATTTTAAACAGATAAACAATGTATAGTGTGGGATGTTTTGAATGGCTACGCTATTGCCAGGTTTTCGAATCGGGAATGGTTATGAAGTGTCAAGCTTATAGATAGGAATTGGAGCTGTCTTTTTATTTCTATTGCCGACATCAAGCAGATTGCTAAAGATGATGAGGTTTGGAACACTGATTTTGGTAGTCCAAGATCTTCCTCTGCATTTGATAATCTAATGGAAGAATCGATCATAAATAATAGAATGGGTGTTGATATTGAGATACATCCAGAGAGCTCATATGAAGGTGATCAGGATATTGCAGAAACAGAAACAATTGATCATCCTGGGCTACGAGTTTTCGACGAATCCGAATCAGATTTTAATACTAGTGATAACATGTTTGATTGTTTTGATATTTCATATGATTCCGAGCACTTCTTATCAGAAACGGTGTTATCTAAAAAGCCTCTTTCAAATATGGAAAATGAAGTTAACTCCTATCTTTATCAAGAGTCATTAGTTATCTTAGGGTGTCAGCACGATATTAGTCTGTTCGATTATGAAAGCCATGATATGCTGTCGGGGTTTAGAAATATGTTTTCTGGAAACAGTGCTTATGCTCATCGTTCTGCTTTTGAGCGTATCTTTCTTATTTGATTTACAATAGGATTGTCGGTTTTAAAATGGATACGAGAGCTATCCCTAGTCATAGTTGGCTGTCAATCTGGAAAAGTAGGCATGGTCAGACTTCTGAAATCAGAAGAAAAGGTTAAAATGGTAACTGATACATTTGTAATTGCCAGATTGTTGAATCATGGATCCCATCAACTTCAAGTACGCTTCCAATTCTTGGTATGTCCTGTGTCAAATTACCAAATGTAAATATCATATACCAGTTAACAATTGGTAATCTTTCTTTACTTTAATTTTTTCAGTTTATCTTGATGGAACTTTATCTGTGTATACAATTACATCAAGTTGTTCATACACGCAATTAATATGAGGGGTTAAATATAAATCTTGTTCAAAAGAACTTGTAGTTTTCAGGAGGTGGTGCGATTGAGAGAGGAAAACACAGACAGACTTCAACTTAACTTGTTTGAATAATGAAGATGGTAGTTTAGGTTTGCAATAATATTTCTTTCATATTTTTTGATTTTACCGCGACTTAATTATACACTCCCAACACTACTCAATAATACTTATGAGCCAGAGAAAAGCAACCAAAAGCGCTTTCTACTGGCTCAAAATGGGATAAGTAAGAATGGCAAGCCATTAGCAAAATGGCTTGCGCATGATTCTTACTACACTAAATGCTCTTTTACTTATCAAGTAAGAAAGTTCCAAATTCGTCATCTTCAACAAAAAATTGTATGCAGTTTATTGGATCATGATGAGGTCCAGAGAAAAGATCAGTTTGAGATCCTTTTCTAAGGGAAGACAACACAGTAGGGATTACACCATTTTCTAAAGCATTTAGCGTTGAAGAAGTTACCTGGACCATTATCAGAGCGCCAATGTCTATTAAAGAAACTCATGTACAGTAAAAGCTGGGGTAGGAAAAAAAATAGAAAAAAAACATAAAAGAAAAATATATCTTACTACCTAAAATCTTTATATTTTGGTTAAAAATCCACCTATTTCCTCCGTTACAAAACGGAGGAATTAAATAGCAGACTCAATATCTGTAGGTACTTACCAATAAAATAAAACTTATTCTGTATTTCGTTTTTATTAAATCGATTTAGTCTTGTTTAAAAAATTCGTTGTCTATTGAGATAGACGCTGCTAATATTAAATTGTACATTAGCCCATTGAGCGCTTTTGGGCTCTAATTTTCTGCCTTCTTTTTTATTTTTTGTAGGTTTACCAAAGTTCTCGGATAATCAAAAAACATTCATATTCAATACAGCGGTACACTTTCTATAATAATCCTAGGTCATAGTTAGATATTTCTTTTACTTCTTACTATTAAGCTCACATATTAGTTGACAAAGATTTCAACCTCATTCGTTTTCCACATCCTGTGGAAATTCATTAAGGCTTCACAGTGGCTGTCTATTACCAATAGCAGCCAATGAAACAGAGTTATTATATATTAATAAAGAATTTTAATTAAGTAACAAAATGGAATCTTTAATGCAATCAATTTACGGAAAACTACTGGCTCGGACATAAAAGGGTTAACCCTAAGCATTCTGAAAAGTATCGGGACAACACTTGAATTGCATGGAAACAATGATTTAAATGACCAATTAAAAGATGTTCGATATAGTTTTATTAATTTATTTAGGTTATTCAAGATATAATGGACGAAAATGAACAGGATAGCGAAACAACAGAAAATCGCGTCGTTGCAACCCCATATCACTCAAACGCGTCCTAAGCTGCCCCATCTACACCAGAGACAGTGCCACAAGAACACGCGAATGACGATGAAAGCATGTGCTCATCTGAACATGACCAGGTGGATAAAGATATGAAAAAAGCAACAAGAAGAGTGGAAAAACTATTGAAACTCAAAGAGACGTTTGCCAACAGACCTGTACCACGTGATACAGATCTACCACTACCAGAAGATGGTCGCCCAGTCACTGAATCAACTGATGTTGTGACGAGCGATGATGTCATTGATACGTTCAACGATTGGATTCTGGCAGTACGGAATGTTCAAGTGTAATGAGAAAGGGCGAAGCGGGCGTTACAATAAGATAATGTTCCATTGAGAGTTATATTTTATTAAGAGAAACTACTGTCTATTTATACTTTACATGAAACATTACGGAATGGATCGAGATGAATTGCATCATAATTGCGTAATAGTTCGTCATTCAGTTAAGCCCAATTGCTTTGACACACAGCCTTTCGATTTTAGGCGGATGTGGCGCAGAAAGCTTAAACTGAGAATAATTTTATTTTTTCTTTACTCAAAACTCAACAAAGTGGAAGTGAAAGTTCGTCCCTTGGAGATTTATTTACTTTATACTCAATACTGTATTCAGAAGGTATTTCACTAATCAATAGTTATCGAAATCAAAAGCTGCTGAACAGAAACGCCAATTCAACATTCTTCTTAGCAAAGGACTAGAACCCAAACCAGACAAGAACTTGAAGAGACGCTTTGGCATGCACCTCGCACGTGGGAGAAAATTGTACCTCATTTGCAAAGCACTGGGATTTCCAACTCTCAAAGAGATTCTTCCCTTTATTAACTCTCTTCAATCGTACCTTCCATTTACTGAAATG
>MU621412.1:0-18945 GCA_025399215.1 Globomyces pollinis-pini | reverse complement strand
TACAGAGATGAATGGATTGATGATTGATAAATAGCATTTGTTTTCCCGAATGTTGATAAAATATCAAAACACTGTGGATGATTATTTGCCAAAGCTATTTCAAGTGATTTACTGAATGATTCTCTCGAATATTTTCCTTCATCTAATAATAATTGAACTATTTCAGAATGGCCGCACGTAGCAGCTATTTCAATTGGACAGTTATTCCACGCTGTTTGATTGATCCTTTGCTCTTTCAATAAAAGTCTTAAACAATCTAAAGATCCATATTCACAAGCTAACGCTAAGGATCGGTTCTCTTCTACACTAGGATCGACTCTAGAGTCCTTCAATAACTCTGCTAAGCAATCACTGAACCCTTCTCTGCAAACAGTCATCAAACAGTAATTCTCCATCGCAGTAGGATCCACACTGGGATCTAATAAGAGTCGTCGCATAACTTTAGCATGTCCATTATCTGCACTATATCTGATGGGAGCATTATCCTTGACAGTAGGTGATACTCCAACATCCAACAGAAAATTAACAATATCTAAGTGGCCATTAGCTGCTGCCTCTCCAATTGCTGGGAAATCTTCATGATTCGGATTCACTCTTGGATCTAAGACAAGCAAACGAACAGTGTCAAGACATCCATTTCCGCAAGCATATCGTAATGGGGAGTTGTATAAACCGTTAGGATTTGCTCTTTTATCATCTAATAACAATTTTAGACACTGAGTATGTCCTTTCTCGGAAGCTAATAAAATTCCTTTGTTAGATTGTGTCTGCGGGTCTACATCTACATCACATAGCAAATATTCCAACAACTTTGACCAACCAAATCTACAGGACTTTAAAAACATTTTATGTTTTAATGATATATCTAATTTCATACACTGGTTGGTATTGTTTCGATGAAATCCTTTAAAATATAATTCCAAAATGAAGATTTGATTCAACTTTAACAAAAGAGTTAATCGATGATTAGATAAGAATTGAATTTGAGGGATGATGAATGGAAGGACTGATTTGCCATGTCGTTGATAAGATAATTCCCAAGCTTCCCATGTCAAAGTTATAGGTATATTCCAACAGATAGTCTTCAGTGAACAGGCAAGACTAAAGTAGTCTCTGATTGAAAGGTGTGAAATTATTATTTCCATTAGTTCCCATTGTAATGGTAAACTGACTGTCATAATTCAAATGTTTGATTTTTGGATACAATTCAACTTGACTAGGAAAAAACGATATCGATTCAAGGTACAGAAAATTCATATATTTAAACTCAAACTAGTCCTCATCTGTATCAACACTGGTATTATGTAAAAACTCTTTCCAATTGGTGAGTAGTTGAATGAGATGTACACTGGAATTTAACCTGTAGTATTAGGTACAAGCCGTTTAAGAATGGAATAGGTTGTTTATTTCTTCTTTTTACTGTCTGAAACTTTCTTGTCATATACCCAATTCATATAAGGTTTTTCTATCAATTCAACTGATATAACGAACGTGATGTACATGATAATGGAAAGGATGAACCCACTAAAAGAATTATAAAGAATGGCAGCAGCTTGAACACACATAGTAGTACCTACATACTGCGGATCCGTTAAAAATCTATAAGGTCCAGTTTTAACAGGTGCATCAAGTAAATATCCAAAACTATCACCATTAAACATTCCTTTAATTCCTAGTATACGAAGAACCCATAAATTTAGTCCAAGACCAGTAACAAAGATAACAATTGCCATTGGTGAATTTGGATAATGTAAATTGAGAGTATCAGATTGAATTGCTCGATAAATCAAATAATCACGAATCAAAGCAGAAGAGATAAGATAGACAGCATAGTAGTAAATAGCGTTTACACCTAATTTGTTTGTAAAAAATCGAGTCTTTCTTTCAATGATAGCAGTTAAATTGGAGTTGACCAGATGAAATACAATAGCAGCTACAGCGATATAAAAATCCTGATTAAACTTGATATTGTCAATGAACTCTTGATTTAGGATTTTAAAATCCCCGTAGTTTGAATGTTCCATGAAAGAGTAAAACAAAAAGGGATGAAATTGAACGCATTCGCAAACACGTTTTCTACCTGAATTAATAAGAATTCAATGGAAAACAAATCATGTAAATTAGGACTAAATTACAAATAGTTAATGGTAGTAATCAGTTAATCGGTAAATACTAAAGTACTTGAGTTGTTTTTACCATTTTAAACTACATGAGAAGGTCATTCCAAACACTAAACCCTATGAATGTACATTCAATCACTTCAAGTCATTCTTAAAGTCATTCACTTACAATTCACGTTCAAAGTCAAACATTTTTCATTCCCGGACATTTTTCCTTCTCAAATGACTGATCTCACCTTCCCAGTCTTGGAAGCTTCAGAAATCCTTCTATGTATGCAGGAATTGTCAATTCCATGTCAAGCGGAAGATTTAAAGAAACCTACTCATCACAGAATGTATTCTTCTTGTACTGATAACTTGTAGTCTTCAAATTTATGAGCAATTTGCTGGTATTCATTTAATCTTAATGCAAAGAATTATTACTAGGTCATCAATCTCAAAATAGTACCCCAGACTTCAACTCATTGTTGGAAACTCCTGATTTACAACATGATTCAATTGCCTTGATGACCTTTTATCGACAACTGTATGTTTATCATACCTTAACTTTATATAGTTTGAAAATTGTTACCATTGCAGGTATACACAATTTCAGTCTGAGAGATATTCTTACTCCAACTGCAAAGAGAGTAAGAATTATCTTCAGTGCTATCATCAACTTTTGTAAGTTTAGAGAAGCAAAAATTCAGCTTTACGATCAATTTTCAGAGCAATCGGTTTATGATACTTGAATCTAATAAAATAGGAAGCTATAGTTCAAGAATTGAAAAGTTCACAATCAAAGTTTCAAGATATAACAGAAAAGGTCAACTCTATAAAGTAATTCCATTTCTTTAACAATATTAGGTTATCATTGGCTGAGGAACAACCAAGAGTTGAACAAGTAAAACAAACTGTCACCGAAATTACAAAAGATTTACGTGCTTTAAAACAACAGCAAAACACAATAAATAATGAAATAGAAGAATTAAAAAAATCAAAGTCATCTATATCTGAAAAAATTATGAACAATTCTTTCTTGATTACAAACTTAAAACAAGACTGTGCAAAATTATCCTCTAGAATTGTTACCAACCCTGAAATTTTGAAGAATACAATTTTGGATATGAATCAAAGTGTACAAAATGATAAAAATTTATTACATCAATCTGAAAGGAAAAATAGAGATTTAACAGCCCGAATTGAGTCTATGGTTTTGGTTGATCAGGTACCTACCACAAAAATTCAACTGTATCTATTATCAAACTTCACATTTCCCATTCTTTCCAGTTGACTCAAATGTTTTAGGATATTGAAGGATGTTGTACATTACTTGAACAAGTAGATCAAGAACGCAAGCGAAAGAGAGAAAACAAAGAAAGACTCAATAAAGAGAATGAAGAATTTTTAACCAAAACTAATCAACTTCGAGAACTGACAATTAAAGAACAGGTAAGTCTATTATGTATTGATAACACGTAGCAACTCTCAAGACAACTGAAAAGTACCAATGAAAAAATGAATAGATTAATTGAACATCAAACCCAACGTGAAAATATGAACGAAGCTAAATTTAATCAAATCAAGAAAGATTATCAAGAAATTTTGGAAAGTTATAATAGTACACTACAAAAATCTAAAGATATGGATTCTACTTATCTTGATATCGAAACTAAGGTAATATTCACAACAATTATTCAAAATTTAGATGAGTGTTGAGAAAAAAGAGTTTGAAGCGGAAATGGATGGTTTAAGAGTAAACTATGAGAAGTTGGGTGTGGAATTGAAGAAATATACGAACGAATTGACTTCCAAGATGAGTTTGCTACAATAATTTCCAACTGGAATCATATTTTGTTTAAACTTTAATATACTTTTTTCTCTTTAACGTTGAATAGTAACATTTTATCACAATTTATTTGAATGTCTCAATAAGTCTTTTTTGGTAACCATTCCTTCTAGAATACCATTACGAGTTACCAGAATATATCGTAATCCCATCTTCTTAAATAATTCTATTGTCATCTCTAATGGAAATTTTGGATGTAACATCACTGGCCTTTTATCCATCCAATCTTGAATATCAAATGAATCATGGAAATGTGACATGTTTGATTCAAATTGTATGGGATGATTAGGTTGAGATGTATCCATTGATTTGATGGCTTGTATTAAATCATTTCGACCGAAATATCCCAAAGTTTGATTTTTTGTATTTACAACAGGAAATCCTTTATGCTGATTTTCTTTTAATAATTTAAGTAACGAATTTCGAGTTTCAAGGTCACTTTGAATACATACCAAATCTTCTATCCTTGTCATTATGTCAGAAGTGGTTGTATGAATTTGAAAAGTTGCTTCGGGTGCTAGGAAAGGGTATCCATTTAAATGGATCAAGGCATCATAAATCCCTTCACCACCAAGATCACCTATCCATTTTGCTATCACCACCGTAACCATAATTGGCAATACTATTCAACGAATTAGTAATGATTTATTTTTTTACCATAGGATAGAGCTCCAGTCAATTCAAAAATAATAACGACTAGAGATACTGTCATTCGAGTAACTCCTCCAAGTGCTGCTGCTGCTCCTACAACTAGATACATTTAATCAAAAATTTATATACTAGCATAAGTGCCTGGTGTCACACATTCAACATCTGGTTTACACGATGAAAATATCCAAAATGATGGAAATTGACTGGATTGTAAGTAACTAGTAAATTTACTGATGCATTAGTTGTAATATAGTTCCCAATGCACGACCGACACACGCACCTACAGACATTGATGGAATACTAATTTTGTTATTGATTATTAATTTTTACAATACACCAGCTGGAACCCTGATTCCAAATGTTACAATCGTAAAGCAAGCCTTCATAATAGCAGTAAATATTAGTGATATAATAACAGTGAAGTAAAGGGAATCACTAATCATAAAACTACTATTACATGACTTACGCACATAATCCATGAAAATCTCCATCCAATTCAGAACATTCCCTAAACAAATTACCAACTAATTCAGCTGATCCAACTCTTAAAAATTGAAATGGGTAACTAATTAAGGCGGTTCCTAATGCTATGATTCCTGCTTCAGTAATTGGATAAGTCAAGAGCCAACTTGACCTACGATACTTTACACATTTCACATTCATTTTGATGAAAAGAGTTCCATAAAGTCCCCCTAACACACCCAATAACGCGAAGAACGGAAGTTCGAATGCATGCCAATCCCTTTTTACATCCACTTGGAATAAAACTAATTTTCCAGTCCTGAATGGATTTATAACTTTTAATGATAGTGCACCAACCATCGCCATAACAAAAGATTTCCACATCGTTTTATGAGGAAAGTAATATGATACTTCCTCCAGTGAGAAAAGTACACCACCTATTGGGGCCCCAAACGCAACTGAAACTCCAGCAGCACAAGCTGCACTCATCAATTCCCTTCGGTTTGCTGCATTGTACTTATATTTGGCAGATATTCGCCTGTATGTAAATTATTCGATATTTGAGTTACGAAACTATGTTTGCAACACAACAAGCAACATGGACCAATGGTCCCTCTTTTCCTAAAGACATTCCTGAAGCAACAGATAATGCAAGTCCAATGCATTTTACAATTAAAGTCCACAATCCTAAAAATTTCTTTATAATGAATCCACCAAGAATAGTTTTAACTTCTGGAATTCCAGATCCAGCAGCGTATCTACATAATGATAATCAAAAATATTACCTAGCATATTTCTTTACCAAAACGGCGCTCGCAAGAGCAAATAGAAGACCCATACTGACATAAAATATATAGCCAATCACAAATCCTATAATAGATCCACCAATTTGATTCCAAGCAAACCAATCAGAACAATGCTCAGTATCTGTTTCTAACCAACAACAAAAATGTTCATTCAAATAAAAATCTACTTTACAAACTCCATGTTTTAAATCCGTTAGCCTTTTGTAAGTCAAATTGAATTTCAATACCATTCTTCAGTAATTGCTATTGAAGCTGCTAACCAACCTAACAAGCATCCAATTATCAATATCAATATTGATTCGAATAATATATCCCAAATTCTTTTAACAATACCAACAGTTCCAGTCAATTTTGATAATATTATTTCTCTTTCTCGTTCATTTTGAGAATCTCTGATCCAATCTTAAAAGTTAAAAGTAAACAAGTACCAATAGTAGAAAAATCATTTTGAATAAATTCATTAGCAAGGGTAGTTGGTGAAATTGGAGATTGAGGATTCATGAGTGGATCAACTGAATTAGAATGAATCAGTTCTGCGGTAGTATTAATATTTAGAGAACTCTGCTGTCTGGGAATCGGTAGCTCATCATAAGAATTGAAGGATTCATGGTCAATTAATGGAGCAAAGGAATGCTTATCATTCATGTCCTGATTTGAGATGTGGAGAAATTACTCAAAAAATAATTGAGGTGAAGCACAAATGGAAAGTAAGTTTTTGAAGTATGAGTAGAGGAAGAATCTACTTGGATTCTGTTTGATGGGCAAGCAAATCATCATCTTGTACTATAGCACAAGTAAAGTTGTATTGCTCAGTATTCAATGGATCTATTGAGTAGCATCTTGAAATTCAGATTCACGTACTTAGAGCAGTTGTGTTTTTCAAAATAGTGTCCAGTTTGAATAAGGAGTAGACTCTGAATAGAATTTCCGCGATGAATCAAGTAAATTGGTGGTCAAGTTAAGAGTTGGTACAGGTTATTACAAAACAAACACTTCATAACGTGTCCTCTTTAAAATTGTCTTAAAACCATATCATTGAGGTTCAGAATATCTCAGAAGAATTATACTCCTGATTATCCCCAATATCAGATGTACAAACTCAAAACAAATAAACAACCAATTTTTAACTTTCTTATTGAATTGATGTCTGCTACTGAGCAAAAGCTACGAGAAGACATTTTTGTTACTATCAATCAAGGATGGTTAGTTGTGAAGATCATTGAAACCATATTTATCGCGGTCTTTTACTCATTAACAACTTCACATCTAGCAGATTACCTTTTGCTGATTGCTATTCTCAATATACCACATAATGCTTTTGGAATGGTAGCCTGCTATTTTCAGTATCTTTATCCAGACTATAATAATCGATGGATTTGGATGATACAAGCTTGTTTAGCTGCAACCATACGAGTAATTGAACAATACATCAATTTCAAGATTATTTCTGCTATTTCAATAAGCGACTTACAGATCAAAATCTTTAGAGTTTTGAACATTATATCTTGTATAGGATTGTTTGGAGGTCGTGTTTATGACGTAATGGAATTAAAGTATGTAGACCAAGAAGAAGCGAGGTAAATTTAAACTAATTTAATTTAAAATTTAGATGGGGTATGACAATAGTTAGTGTTAGTGGACTTATATCTTCAGTTTTTGGAACTTATTTATTGATATCATCCAAAAATCAATTAGCTGGAGAAAATCATCAACACAATAATCAGTCTAAAAGAAGTGTTTTGGTATTTTTGAATAACTCATCTGGTCGAATGATATTTATCCAACTCATTGATGTGTTCCTCATCTTTTCATTTTCTTGGGGTCGAACAAACTATCATGCTTTTTGGTTGTCGACAATATTTGACAATCTAGATAATTGCCGAGGTCTGTTACTTGCTATGGACTTGACATTTTCCAAAATTAGTGCGTTGGAAACCAATTTTTCACAAATGTGTGATAATGATGATATTGGTAGAACCGAGTTTATGGTCAATGAAATGAAAAAGTCCACGATTATAGTGAAGAATGGACCATTTACACATCCGGAAAGTCTCAATCAATTTGATAAGGACTTTATTAAACCAGAATTGTTTGAATCTGCTAATAATTCCGTTAGACTATAACGCGACATTCAAATAAAAACAATTATAATCTAGTACTATCGCTCAACATCTAACTTGTTATCACTTATCTTAACCTGTCTTTTCACATCTAACTTGTTATCACTTATCTTAACCTGTCTTTTCAATGGTATAGTTTTTACCATCCATCTTATTAGACAAGCCACATGGAAAGATGGAATTATTCGATCCCAAAAATCTCTTGACAAATTATTCAAAATGGCCAAAGTTATTGCCAGTTTAACTCCAAACCTACCTGCCTCTTCAGTGCAGAGAGTCATTTCACCTGGTGCATCCTTCATGGTTGGATATCAACTAAAAAGAAAACATGTCTTGGTTGTTGGTGGTGGGAAAGAAGCTGCAAATAGAACGTTTTTCGCACTGGAATCTGACGCATATGTTACCTTAATAGCTCCTGTTGAAAATAGACATCCAGCTGTCATCGATAGAATTCAAAAAGGATTGGTCAGAGTTTTTGATCGAAATTTTATAGATTCAGATTTGGATATGGAATGGGATGGACCGACCAACTCAGATTGGCCAGTAGATATGGTTTTAGGATGTATAGATGATCCAGTTGAATCTCGCCGGCTCGCCCTATTAGCAAGATCAAAACGGATACCTGTAAATTGTGCTGATATTCCTGGTAACGATTTTTATACAATTTATAGTTAGAACTGTGTGATTTTTATTTCATGGCTCAGTACAGAGAAGGGGCTTTGCAGATTGCAGTTTCTACCAATGGAGGTGGACCTCGCCTAGGTGCACGAATTAGAAATGCAGTTGTGGAGAGCCTTGATCCCGATACACCTGAAGCCGTAACTCAAATAGGAAAAATTCGAGAAAGAATTAGGAATGTTGATGTAGTGGAGCGTAACATAGGGGGAACCAAAGTCATTGAAAATCGAATGGGTTGGGTCAGTCGGTTCTGTGATTCTTGGAACCTTCAACAATTAGTAATGTTAAAAGATCCTTTAGTTGCTGATTCAGTGATCGATGCGTTTCGGAAAGGCCAATCTGTTCCTACACCACCAATTGTCAACGATCGTGTGAACTCAAGATCGGCGGGTATTCCTGTTTTCTTGACATCAAACTGGTGGTGTCCAAGTAGTATGGGATATTTTGCGTGGGTTTCTATGATCATTCGTTACTTCTATGCCATATTCCGAAAACTGGTCTCCCTTGTTTTTCTGCATCTAAATCTACTCAACCCTCTTCGTAAGTTTACGCTGTTGACGGTGAGAAATCCGGCGGTACCCAACAATTCTTCAACGGTGTCTGATAGAAAATCAAGAAAAGAAAAACATACAACAACAATTGTAGAACCGCAAAATAATCAATCTTCGTCGAGATCTGTTCCGAGTGATAATTTAAACTCTGAAGATCATGATGTAACCCCTAAATCTTCAGATCCATCTATATCTACACAGAATCGCGGCACTAGAAATGCACCAAAAACTGATTCATCCTCAGTCATACAGTCGAGATTGAGTACAGATGAAGAACAAGAATCTACACCAACTGCGTCTGATCCATCCTTGACAAGAAAATCCGAGAAAACAAACCATGAACCAATAGCAATTACCAAGAATACTGAGCAAATGGAAATAATTGAAACAGTAAAAACATCAAGCACAGTAAAAGATCTAGAATCATCGTTGCCAAATCCCCAAACCAACGAATCAAAAGACACAATCAGTAATGAAATTGGATTCAAGAATGCTCAGAGCGAGTGTAAGCTTTTCCTTGTCGGAGCGGGTCCTGGACATCCAGAAATGCTAACTGTTCAAGCTTTAGAACTGCTAAAAAGTGCGGACTTAGTGGTATCTGACCGGTTAATACCTGAAGAAATCATCTCTTTAATACCAACATCCAAACTGGTATTATCATCATTTAAAGTTGGAGGAGCGTCAGATAAAGCTCAAAACGAATCTAATGAAGTATGCTTGAAAGGATTAAAAGATGGTAAAACAGTTGTCCGATTAAAAACGGGTGATCCATTTGTGTTTGGCAGAGGAGGCGAAGAAGTATTGTGGTTCCGTGAACGTGGATATGAATCCAAAATCATCCCTGGGTTATCTAGTGTATTTGCTGGTCCAACATCCGTCATGATACCAGTCACTCATCGTGGTGTAGCTGACCAAGTGCTACTCTTATCTGGAAGAGGTCAAGGTGGCACACTCCCAACCATCCCCGAATACCTAGCCACTAGAACACTTATTTTCCTCATGTCACTCTCCCGACTAAGCGAATTGTCAGACTTGATGGTGAATCTAAATTACCCTGCAGATTTACCTTGTGCAGTCATTGAGAAAGCCACCTGGAAGAAAGGTGAACGAGTTTGTGTGGGTAATCTAACTGATATTGTAATACGTGTGAAACAAGAAGAGATTCAAAATCCGGCTATGTTGGTTGTTGGTACAGTTGTCACCACTTTGATTGAATAAAGCCACGATTCAATATATTAAATACTTAAAAGTGAAAATAGGAATGTTTAATGAGGGTTTTGTTTTTATTATTTACAAAACTATAAAAGTCAAATATGAGTATATAAATACCTTATCCGATTTCATGACTGCCCTACGATTCAACAACACCTCATTCAGTTTTCCATCACGCTTAGCCACCGTTAATCCTTCAACATCATAATTCAACGCCATAATTTCTTTTTTACCAAACGAATGAAATTGCTTTAAAGCTTCAAATTCTTGTTGAACACTAATATAAGATAATGTCTATAGATACCTTTATGTTAAATGAAAGTTTTTATACCTAGATATTTTTTCTTTCTTTTGAACCTAAAGATTAGAAATGGCATGGTATGATACTTTAAAAGAATATTGCATTCGTAAGTGGAAAGTTTCATTTAAACCTGGTATATCACTATCACAACGTATCAGTCCATCCTACCATTACAAAAAAAAATTCTATACTTGTACAGATAAATATTTATCGAAATAAGATTTAATAGCAAAACCAGTTTCCAATTTTTCTACTTTCCAAGTTTCCGTTTGACCTACAGCTTCCATTTCACAAGTCACTACCCCAAATTTATCACAAGTTCTAAAAAATTTGAATTAAGATTATTTTATACAAATATTTATCAAAACAAGATTTGAAACTGTATTTATCTTGACCTAATGGATGTGAAATCCAAACCTATTATGTTAACCAAAAATCATGTTACTTGAGATCCTACCCATGGATCTGTATCAGCATTCAATGTATCTGGTTCAAATTCATGTGGTACTGATTTGAAAGATATTTTATTTGTGGATTGAACTGAATTGAGTAGATTAAAGGTATGATTCATTATAATAGTTGGACCTTTTTTTTTCAAGATGATATCAGATTACCATGAATTTCAGATGGGATATCAACAGCCATCCAACCATCTTTTTGTTTTTTTGATTGATTTAATTCTTTTGATTTCTTTTTTGATTTCTTTTTAACTAATGGACTATATAATTAGATTTGGTTTTTTTTAGTACACTTTATCCCCCTAATACAATGACTATAGAATCAATTTCGGTACTTTGTTGCATTACACTGGATTTAATTGATGATCTGCTTACTCTAATTTTGTTTACTTTGAATAGCAATTTTCCTGTTTTGACTCTTTCCATTTCAATATAAAAAAGTAAAACAAAATCACATACATTTTAGACAGTAATTGAATCAAAACTTGATTGAAGATACTTGAGTTGGAAACTTAAGAATTTATTGTAGAAATGGTTTATAAAAGTGCTTGAAGTGCTGTAGCCATACCAATCTGTTGTCCATTCATATTAGAATATTCAAAATGAATACCACCATAAATACGTGATCGACCTGCTTCATTTAAAGCTTGTGATAAACTAGTAAACTTTCGAGTCAATCCAAAATAATTCATTTGAAAGTTAATTCTATCACCAAAATAATGTTCAAGTACAGCTTTAGCTGCTGAACTAAATGATGAATGTCCACTTGTAAATTCAGGATGAGGTGGAGTTATTAAAAGTGGCATCCATGATGTTGGAAGTTCAGTTGCTGCTGTAATAGGACGCCAAAATTTATATTGATATTTTGTCATCCAACATACTATACCTGCATCAGCAACAGCAACATTCATTCTTTTAAAAATTGCTAATGATGTTTTAAGATCAATCATTTTGTTCTTGATTAGAATTTGAGCTATTGAATTCCATTGACCTGGTGGAGTATAAGTTCCAGTTCCACTTTCCCAAAATTGAGCAATATGAGTTTGATCAACAGTACGAATAGTAGAATTATTACCACCTAATTCAATAACTTCTTTTAAATCATTGGCATAGGTAGTTGATGTTAAAGATGGACCAGTTGGGACCAAAGATCCTGTAGATTTAATGGCAAAAGGGGTCACTAAACCCCAAGCAGGTAAAACTGGATTTTTAATGAATGCTGGTGCAGTTGGAACCCAAGCACCAGGTCCTACCGTTGGTTCATATACTCCTTTTTCACCTGATCCATCATTTTGACGTGAAATCAAAATTTGTTGTCCCATACCAATTCCAATTCGTTGACCTTCTTGCATACACGGGTCATTAACCGAAACGAGTTGAATCAAGTTATCAACAGAGGCTGATGGATACAAAGATTTCAAAACGGTAACAGCACCATAAACAATAGCTACCTTTTGTCCTTCATCTTGTACAGCACAAGTCTCATTCTTTAAATAAGAATCAAAAGATTGTTCGGTAGCAATATGCATGATTGCTAAATTTCTAGCAGCCATTGGTGGTGGAATATTGAAATTTTTGATTATTTCTAGATGAGCTTGATTACATGCCAACAATTCTGGTACACCTTCATGAAAAGCAGGTAACGTTTTGTCCCCAAATACAATAGTGACAAGAGTAGAGAAATGGATAAAAAAGAATTTCATTTTGTATATCATTAGTGTATCTATGCTTCTATTTATCTTTAAAAAATTCCCGCCACAACCGAACACAACCAACTCCCTTCAACACCTCCCACTAATTTATTCGACTTTTAATACCTGATGAATAGTCTTATTGACACTAAAACCAATCCAACTCCTCACTTTTTATGAATAAAGTATCTCATCTTTACCAGGTTTATGAATTATAATTTCATTGGCCAAAAGAGGGGTATTGGCCATAACCGGAAAGGTATTTTTCACCAAGCCACCTCCAACGTGTTCTCAACAAAATCAAATCCTATATTTTTTTCGAATCAAACAATATTATGATGATACTAAACAAAGATGAATAGACTACGTCAAGTTTGTTGAGTAAACGATACTTCTGTACTTGCATTCAGTAAACTCAATCATAAATAGGTCACGCCTATTCATCATAAACAGGTCACGCCTATTCATCATAAACAGGTCATGCTAGTAACACAAACACCTCCCTTCAACCCCTCCCAATATTTGGAAAGACAAAAAGAACATCTACTTATTGATATCATTTCGGGTTTAGATTCACAAACTCGTTGAAAAAAAAACAAAGATTATATTAATCTTGTTTAACAGCAGTTCGAGAATGCACATCAAAATGTTCCTACCACATCAATCAAAAAAAAATCATACCTGAATCATATGCACCATATAAAAAGCAACATGAGCCGGTACCAACCACGGAATAGCTTCTCGAAACCCATCCAACTTCATAAACCCAACCAATCCAATAATATTGCCAATAATCATCGGATGTTTGGTCAGGTTATATGGAAACGTAGTGACGAAATATGGTTGTTGCACTTTTTGTAATTCAACTCCAAAATACGTTTGATCAAGTCCAATGGCTGCTGCTGCACTGGTCGATAACCCAAATCCAAGTACGATCATGGCAATGGAGATGTAGTCGATCCCGGTTTTCATCATACCTATTGTTAGTTGGATAAGTTACCAGCATAGTAATACGAAATGATATGACAGAATGCGATAAATTTGTAAAACATTACGGTTTGCTTAAACCCTTCAAATGCAATCTTATTTCTTAATGTTTCATAGTTGTAGTACGTTCCAATGTAAATCAAGTAGTGGATAAATGATGTTGCAATGAGGAACAATGGGATTTCGGTTGGGATACAGTATGAAATAAGTCCTATAATCATTAGCATATATTCATTGTGTTTTAAGTTCATAGGTACTCTCGTATGATTGTTTAAAATAAGCAACTTTTGTTTGAAAAATAAGCAGCTGTTAGTGAAAACGTAAAAGCATTTCAAATCCAGTATTCATTAGTGATAAGCAAAAAAGTATGAATGGTGAAAAGATAATAAAAACATACCGGTAAAGATGACAAAGACAAAAGCTCCGGAATTACCGGCAGCTCTGACCAATCCAAAGACAGTCCAAGTAGTCAACATAATCAGTGACCATAATGCACGATCAAAAATGGTTTTTGGTACCAAAGTTTGTAAAAAGGCTAATCGAGCAATGTAATCATACAAGGAAGTCAATTTGCCAAGAACGTATCCATAAAAAGGTAAATTGGTGGGATAGACAAGGTAATGAACTTTGAGATTATAACGAAGGTTTTCAGCTTGACAGACAGTTTCGATACGGTGAACTTCACGATTGAAATCGAATGCCCAAACATCTCCATCGGTGAGTACACCTTCGCATGGGTGAGCTGGGAAGATTGTTTTGATGTGTTTATTTGTGTTGACGGCGACGATGGCTCGGTAGACGGATGCGCAGGGGTAGATTAGGAATGGTCCATCCACTACATGGTTAGCGTTATTTCAATGATCAAAGACGAATAATAAGTGTTTTAATTGGGGTCTTTGCACTTTTAGTGCAACTGGGTTGAGTACAGTAACTAATTTGTTGATTATTTTTGCACTTTCAGTGCAAGTGGTCATTGTATAATGTGACTCTTGATTATTTTTTGCACTTTCAGAGCAATTAGATTGTAGTAATTAATTATTTAATGTTAGTTTTCATTGTATAAAGAAAGATCAACTTACCATGATTGGAGTAAAAGACGTTATCGGATGTGGCTTTTGTAGAGTCGACAGTGGCCACATAAATTTCATTCATGTCATGCAAGACGATGGTAGAATATTCAGGAGCAGGAAAGAGAGCATTGAAGCCTTTGAGAATGGTAGGCGAATGGGCGACTTTATCAAAAGCGGATCTGATGTGATCCGGTAATGAAGCGAACCACCAATGGGAGGTAATATTTTTAGGTAAATCTTGATCATCTAACCAAGATTCGATAACTTTCAAGTCTGCCTTTTCTTCCTTTAATTTTACTTTAATGATTCTATCACGAACCTAAAGTGAGTGATTGTAATGCTTACGACGAACCAAGAAGTGAGACCTTGAATGAGATCTACGTTAACAGTGGAAGCAATGACTAATGGTAACATGTAGAAAGTATGTAAGAATAGATTTGATAACATTTGAAGAGAGTAACCATATTTTTTTGAGTAAGCACTTTGATAAGTTTCTTCATTAGTGATATAATGAGCCAAATCTTGAGCGATATAAGAGCAGATAAAGATAGCGATAGATTGATAGTTGGATAAAGCAAAGTAAGAAGCTAGTAGTGAATTGATAGTGATGATTGTGGTAGATACTACAGCTAGATGAGTAGGTATTGATAAGAATAATAGGATACAATAAGCTTGAATGATGAATATAGCATTATTTACTGATAGTAATAGAGAAATGGTAGAAAAGTAGAATGAAGTAGTGGTGAATAAATGTAATAGAACATTTAAATGGGATAGATGATAAGCATTGAATTCTTTTGATAAAGAATTGAAATTCAACAACATTGTTTTTAGTAAAGAAATGTTAGTAGTAAAAGATAGTAAAACGTGTTTGTACACGGACATTTGTGACTTTGATCATAATAATGAATCATACTACTACTACCAGTTACTACTAGTTACTAACAACTAGTTACTTAGTACTAGTAATAATGAATCAATCATTCGTTAGAATTGAATTCAACTTGATCTAACCCTAACACGTTTACTTAGTTGCACAAAATATAATTTTATTTTTCACACACCCTTCTAAATTTCACACTAAATTTCACACACTAATAAACTATCAAATGTCAATCATTAGTATAAATGAAATAAAATAAAAAATAAATAAAATAAACATGGAAGAACAAAATAACAACAAAAAGGGAAAAAAATCATCTTCAAAATCATCCTCATCAAATCAAAATTCTATAAACGTGGAATTATTACAAGATTTACCAAATGTACCACAACAAAATACTATCACTACAAAACGTCAATTAGCTAATCGTAATACTAAAATATTTAAAAAATTATTAGGAAACTTTAGATTCGAAAATATTCTAAGAGATGCTGTCTTAGATTTATCAGATGCCCTAGATAACTTGGATACTTCTTACAAATCTACCGTATTAGGAGACTTGAAATCTCAACACGAATCTTTAGCTTTGGGTTTAGAACAATACGTGTCTCCTCCTCAACCTTCTTACCCATCTGATCCTCTAGACTTAAACTCTCTTAACCCAGATCAAGTTTATATGCTATCATCTATCATGGGGAATTTGTCAATATCTCAAAATGATTACAATGCTCCTTACGATTTCCGTCTATCTTATCGTGAACTCTTGAATGCCGTCATTCGTCGTCAAGGAAATGAAAATTACCGTGAAGCTTTCCTATCTCAGTTACTCACCCTCCTGCCTTCACCTCATTCATTTCCTTATGGTAAATCTGACTACCACTAAAAATAAAAGGTCATGTAGACAAAAATGCTACCGAACAATTAAAAATTGTGGACTCAATTCGTCATGACCTTCAACGTCGTATCATTCATTTACACTCGGATGAAATTTCAAAAGATAGGAAACGTATCATTGATCATGCCGTTCAATCCATTCAGCAAACTTGTAGTCTTTGGCATGAAGAAGTTAAAAAAGGGGTATGTATGAATTTACTATATCTTTCTATTCTAAAACTTTATATGTTCGCGTATTATTCAAAGATAAAACCAAATACTAACCATTCAGAATGTAACATACTCTTGGCCATTAGCCGAATACATCCGCAGACCTGACTCACTCCTCATCCACGTCCATATCGGTACCGACATGTAACTCAATCCTACTAACCCTCAGTCCACTCCACCAAATCAAACTTCAAACAAACCCTACAGGAACACAGATGATTGTCAAAGCAACTGGTGATAAACCATTCACTAAAAATTTAACTTTACATACTCCTGTGATCACTGATAGTATCAATGCTACCGTTCAAAATGGTGTATTGCAAATCAAGTGTGATTATGCCGATCCACCTGTTGTTTGATTGTTGACTTGAATAAACCTTTTTTTGCAATCATATTTATTATTTAGTTTGTGGGTGGATTTAGAATCTACAAAAGTTAGACTAGATTCCTGCATCAAGCAACTTAAACTTTTTTAATGCATCATGCATTATGCGCATTTCACTATAAATAGCGCCATATTAATTATCTCATCTATATTAACTTACAACTCACGTAACTTGGAAACCATTTATACAACAGGTACACAGATGATTTTGCTGAGAAACCAACTATTCGCGAAACATTTAACCTTAATTAGAGCCTCAATTACGGTAACCAACGAAAGATAGTCTAGTTATTCTGATCAGGAAGCCAACAGCATCGAATGTGACGCCTAGGTTACTCAATCCGGTTATCTATGGAAACATCCAAATTGTTGGCAATCTCAGTGAGCGTGCAGATCTTCTTGATACGCCTAGCGTCTGGAAAGTACCAAGAAGATCTGCTAGATCATTGAGATTACCAACATTTTTGAAGTTTCTATGTAGAAACGGATTTAGCAACCTATGTGACATGTTCGAAGCTGTTGGCTTCCTGATCAGAACAGTTTGACTATTTTCGGACCACGAAGATTTTTCTCTTGGTCCAAACACTGTTGATTTTGCTGGAATCTGGTGTGAGTCCTTCTCTTCCTCTTCATCGTCATCTTCAAACTGAATCTCTCCCTCTGATTCAGTGCAATCTGACAATGGTGTGTCTTGCTTGAAGCGGTTGAATCTATTATAAACACCCATATCGATTGGAATTGCTATGTTGAAATGTGATTAGAGCCTCAGACGACCGAAACAGTTGAGATATCTTGTTCACGAAGCCAACAGCTTCGAACATGTCGTATCGTAAGGTTAAATGTTTGGTGAATGGTTTATCACCAGTACCTTTGACAATCATCTGGGGATTTGCAGATTGATGTTTCATTACGCGATTTGTAGAGTCTAAACGAAATATATTGTGAGATAAATCATCCATTCAACTGTGTGTTAAGTTTCACATATATCAACAATCCTAACCATACTCCACATGTCAGAAAATCTCTAGTCAACTAGAGATTTTCTATAAGTCATCAATATCAACGCTCATTGAATCATTCAGAGACTCTTGTCGTGAAAGCAGGCAAAAAACAATGGCTTTTAGAAAATCTAAGTATCATGATCATCATGTTACTTCATTTCCCACTTCTAGTCTCTGGAGAACTTGAACTAACCCTTAATAGTTGAATCTGTTGTTAATCGCAGTATCCAACAAGCATCTTCTTTTCCTGTAAAATCATTTGTTTTGCTGTTCAGAAAACCATTGAATTTTACACATCTTTTTACTTTTCTTTCTGCATGATGGCAGAAATTACTCCAACGTTACCAAACAGGCAAATAATCAGAACATACCCAAATGATTATGCTCCATCTGACACTGAATCAGAAGGAGAGGTTCAGTTTGAGGCAGCCTTTGAAGAGGAAGAGGAGCACTCTGTTCACACCAGACTCCTGCAAAATCAGCAGTATATGGACGAACAAATTACTCCACTTTCTGGAGAACGCACTATGTGGGTATTGGAGCCTCAATTGCGGCAACCAATCGAAGACAATCCAGTTGTCTTGATCAGGAAGCCAACAGCTCCAAACATGACTCATAGGCTGCTCAATCCGTTTCT
>MU621411.1:0-13794 GCA_025399215.1 Globomyces pollinis-pini | reverse complement strand
AATGGTTTTAATGGTGATAAATCAGAAATCTTGTTTCCATTCAGTGTAAGCGACTTCAGACCAAGAAGGGTAGATAAGAATGATATGTCGGTGATTTGATAACCAGATAATTCCAATTCGATAAGGTTGGGGAAATGAAGCAACAGATCAGTATCACTGAACAATAGATTTTCAGTAGCTAATTTCAACGTTTTCAATTTCTTCATGTTTTTCAATGCTTTGATATCTGATATTGCATTGTGAGACAGGTTTAGGTTGACCATGTTTACTAATGTTGATAAATCTGATATGTCGCTGATATTTGCGGATGTTAATTCTAAGTCTTTAAGGTAAATCATGTTGGAGAACGCTGCAGTATTAATTATATTTACGTCAGTTATGGATATTTTTCGAAGGTGGGGTAAAGTGCATATCACTGAGATGTCTAGTTGAGGCCTTTCAATTGGTAATTGTACGCTGATAGAGCCGAAATCTAAAATTTCTAGGTCTTGAAGATTTTCGAATCTAGATATTGATGATAAATCCTTTATTCCAGATGTATACAAACGCAGTTTTTGAAGGTGACGAAATTTGGATAGCAATGCAATATCAAAACACTTCCTATAAAAGATATCAACTTCCCTGATGTCCGAAAATGTTTTGAAGGATTTAAAATGTAGATTTAACTTATTTTGATCGTCACAATCTGAGATTTTGACACTTCGAATATAGTGCTTGATGAACTGAGGTACTGTTTGAACTGGAGATTTTACCACTAGCTTTTTTCTGTTTCCAAATATATATTGCCGAAGTGGGGCAGATTGTTTAGAGCAAGACGATAATTTAAGAGCATCAGACGAATTTAAATAGTTTGCTGTTTGTACTAGGATTTCTAGTGGTAGTTGATGGATATGCATTCCAGTATGAGATGCAAACTTGTTCTGTTTAATTGTCTCTAAAACATCATCCATTTCTTCTTCATCTATCCCTAGCACATACAATAAATCTTTCCATTTCATTCCTATTCGTTCCATTCGTTGCATGAGGATGGATTTGTCCATTTTCTTTTAAAAAGGTAAAAAGTATTCTTTGTCCAAACATTGGATACAGTGGTTTTTGGTACTTTTTTGGATGATAAATTGCTTTTGACTTCTAACTCGTATATTGAGCACTTCGCTGCTTGTTCCTACTTGTCAGTTAAAGAATTGGGACTTCTGCGACTTTTAACCACATGGTATTGGTGATATCAAATGCAAGTAATAAAGATGAATAAGTAATCGGAGTGTGCAAACATATTTCAAAACTGAGTATGAATTAAATAGTATCATGTCAAGTCATAACCACTTTGTACACTACTGACAGTCTTTATCTTACTGCCTTTTAAGATACTCACAGCTACGATACGTGTACATTTATCATGTGTTGTAAATCAACTTTCTGTGTTTATTAGAGTCATTCCAGTACTTTCACAAGGAATAGTTTATGACCTTTTAATTATTGTTTACGGTTGAGAACATACCAAGAGAGCTAAAAATCGAATGAATTAATCAAATCTTAAATGATAAATTCTAGAAGCTCAAGAGAAAGGATTTCGCGTATTGGAGTGTTCATTTCGAACAGGGATTGACAACTATTCGATGATAATATGTTTTTCTCCCTGCTAACAATGATCAATGAGTGATTACCGGTAGAATAAATTCGTACAAAGCATTGGAATGCAATTGTAAAATCTCTTTCCATTTTTCATGAAGAGTGAAGCAGAAACAGAGTCTATTCTGGATAGTCTTAAAAGTTTGGATAAAGATAGAATTTCTGCATTGTATTCAAAGTTCCCAGTCGATAGAACCAATTATAATGCTACAAGTTATGATGACAAATTGAAATTTTGGACAAACCTTATCCAAAAAGCAATTGATCTCAATTTGTTTAAATCAAGGTTATCAATCCAATCATGGAAACTGGATCGAGTATTTGAAATACATCACTTGACTCCTCTTGGATTAAATACTGTTATGGTTTGTTTTATCAATCAACTAAATTCAAGACAAATTTGATTTTTAGTGGAGATATTGTTAATGAACAAGATTTTTTAAATGATACTTCAATAGCTCATACCTTCGTATTAAATCCATTGAAGTGGGTATGGAATAAAGTGTCTGGACAACCAAACGAGGAAGTGATTTGGACTGAAAAACAGATTTCATTTATCTTCTTGCCTTATTTAAAAGTAAATGCTTAAAGATATAGTTAAACAATCAGCAAATTTGTCAGGAAATATTAACACTGATTTATCAACAAGATAAACTTGTTTTGACACTGAAGGATTTACAGGACTTGATACTCGAGTTAGGTATATCTAGCGAGAAAGATATTGAAATTATTCTACGAAATTTTAAATTGCAACAACTAGTTCTCTCTACCGTTGACTCAAAAATGACTGTATATACTATTTGAATTGATTATTTTTCTAGATTTACAAGTTTAAGCCCAAAGATGCTACACTATCTGACATTACAGAGGTGGAGATTGGAATTGTAAAGATGCAGCAGACAATAAAACAGTTGAATGATCAAATACATGATATGGAACAGAGTATTATACAGTATCAATCTAATTTCTAACTGTAAATTAGGTTTAAGAATGAAGCAAAGGAAAATGTCAAACTGGGAAATAAACCAAAGGCGTTATATATGTTGCAGAAAAACAAAAAACTGAACGAATTGATTTCAAAAAGATTAGCATCTCTCGATACATTAGAATCAATCATAATGAAGATTGGGCAATCTAAAACAGACATTGAAGTATATAAACTATCTTTAATATCACTAGGTGATTGATTCTTTCAAATTGGGTACAGAAACATTATCTACAATATTAAAATCAAAACAATTACAATTGGATTATGTTGAAGATACCATGGATAATTTGAATGAAGTTTTAGCAGATCAAAAGGAAATTGAAGAAACAATGACTTTGAATTTACCAACTACAATTGATGATGATGATTTGGAATTAGAATTAAATCAACTTCTTCAAAAAGAATTGGAAAAGGTGGAGAGTGTGGTTACACCAACATCTATCCATACAGATCAATCAACCGTCCCACTGGGAGCTTCAGATAAGGTTGATGTTGATGGATTGGTTTCCGAATTAAACAACTTGACGATTCCAAAGAGTGATTTGCCTAAAGAAAAGAATACTAGTGAATCTAGTAACTCCAAAATTTTATTAGCCGAATAAAGTAGTTTTATATTTAAAATCTTACGTTGGTCATGAAAAATATGAAAGTATTTGTAGAAAACAACTAACTGTGTAAATATATTATTGTTTGGTACGATTGGAGGGTTCAAAAGGGTTCATCAGTGGGTTTGAAGGTTGACGTTCTAATGATCCATTACCAGATTGCTGTCGTTTTAATCTGTTATCTGGTAAAGTTGATCCCATTAATCCTGCAAATGCTTTATTAATTCCATTTAATCCGGCCCGGAATTGGCCTGCAACGGCATCAACTGATGGGGTCGTTATATGTTGAAATGGTATATCGGATTGCAGAGATTGGTGTATATGGTTGACATTTGATTTTTGTTTTTGTTTGTTGGAATTTTGAGAGTTTGGATCTATTAAATCTAGTGCTCGATTTATTTCACTTTTAATAGATTTTAATTTCAATTCTAATGAAGTATTTGACATTTTTGCTACATTCAATTGATCCATTTGATCTACAACTCCATTCAAGATTCCTTTTATCAATATGTCCCTATCATTCAATTCATTTGTTCGGGTAGACTTTGGACTGTTGATGGCAGATGGAATACCAGACATTGAATTATTGATGGAAATCACATCATCATGAAGTTGATTTTGAATCCCATTTTGAATAAATGTTGTTTTTAATTGTACACATTGTGATATCAATTCTACTACAGGTATCTTGATACTAGGATATTTCATCAATAGTTGCATTGCAGAATTATAGTCCGATGAAAGTACTAACATTAACAAATCATATCAATCTATTACAATCATCTCTGATACATTCCAACATTGCAATTGATATCCATTCTGATAAGCATAAATTTGGATCGTGTGAAATAATGGCATCCCAAATTAACAATGCATCATTCAATTCGAATTCTCGAACAAATAATAATCTTAACCAACGACTAAATAAATTAATGAGTTATGACACTAAATTACAGTCCAAACAATTGAGGTTCAATTTCCAATAATTTCAAATGTCGATAAAGTTCATAGTCTATCACTTGCAAATATTCAAACATAATCTTTTGACAAACAACTAAAATAGGTAACTGTGTCGTTTCCAAGTTTGTTTTTGAGCTAACTGTATGCACTTCATACCAAGCTTTCATACTTTTCATCAAATTGAAAAACAAAATTGATGTATCTGCTTCAATATGTTCAGAGTCAAATAATTCGATCATTTGTGATATTGGTAATGCTAAAGTTCTATTTCATTAGAGTTGGGACTAATTTACTGATTGTCATGCAGAGTAATGATAATTTCTCTTGAATGGATTAATAATAATTCCTTAGTTACTTTGGATTGATATGCTGTTGATTAAATCTAGGGATATTAAAACATGATAAGGTTATTACGCATTCAATTGAATTCCATCTTGATTGACAACTAAAAACAGAATAGCCACTAACTCATGCATCCCTGTAGTAGCGAGTATTTAATTGATTTTGTTATACCTTTTCATTAACTTACCATTCGTTATACCTACAAATTAAGTAATGGTGAATCAAACCTTGTCTATAGGATATATTTGGGTTCATTTTACTCCAAATGAACAAAACATTTTCCAATATCTGTCGTACTTTAGGTTGTTGAAAGACAGGATTATCCGGGAAACTAAACATTAAAGAAATCAGGTGTACGCTCTCAAGACATCTTGTGAAATAGTTGATTTTAATTCTGCATCATGAAATGATTGTTGCCATGGACTCTAAGTAATGTCAATAGATAGTGAAATACCGATTCCTTTGATATTAAGTGATTTGTTTAGATACTTCCAATGATAAAGGATTATTGATATCCAAATTCACTTTCATCTTTCTTGGATCAAATATGAATTTATCTTTAAGATCCTGATAACAAGCTCGTTCTTTGTTCAACAGTAATGGCCAACACTGACAATTAGAAGCATTTGGTAGAATATCTAAATAAACCTAAACTAAGAATCTTATAGGTTACTTTCCATCGTAAAGATCTTAGTGGTAAATTCGATGATTGAGAATT
The DNA here is from genome assembly GCA_025399215.1 of Globomyces pollinis-pini. Lineage (NCBI taxonomy): Eukaryota > Fungi > Chytridiomycota > Chytridiomycetes > Rhizophydiales > Globomycetaceae > Globomyces > Globomyces pollinis-pini. The sequence goes on along the minus strand of MU621411.1, from coordinate 8,552 downwards.
TGGATTGGATAAAGAGAGAATTACAGATTCAAAACATTTGCTGGTCATTATTCATCCATTAAAGTACCTAAACTCCAGTGCATCCATCATCCGATTTAAAGTTCTCAGTTGGTGTACAATTCAATAAGAAAAGAAAGTTTTATGAATGAATCTCCCCCTTCCAATCCAATGCATTCAAATGACTTGGGAAGTGGATTGCTATGGATCCAATTTTTATATTGAAATCATTTCAAGGATATCAATGGTTTTAGGTACCTAGAATGGATTTTTTTTTACTAATGAGTTCTTCATTGACATTTGTAGATGATATTCTGGATAAGATTCTGGATTGTAATCAACAGAGCGTTCAAAGCGTTGATGTAGTCTTGTCCTCATTGAAATCAGTATTGAACCAACTGGAAAAGGATTCTCAACTTCAATTCATGAACTTGGATGATGAATTGGATTTAAATTCAAACGTTTTAGATACTCAACATTTAGATATTCTTTCTCCTAATGGGTTGCCTAAACTACAGAAATATGCTTCACCATTTTTAGTTAGATTGTTATCGAATCCACCAAAGGACGTTTTGGATGAATCTGAATTTATGGATACTGTTGCATCCCTTCTGTCCCTTTTATGTGGTAAACTGTCCAGTTCTGGTCATTCGGTTTCCAAATTTGAATTTAAAAATGCTGGTGTTATCGAAATTAGAGAGACTAGCTTTACAGAAGCAGAAATAGGATTTCAAACTTGGGGTGCTGGTATCTTGATGGCTAAAATGATTGATGAAAACATTTTAAAAGTCCAAGATAAAGATATTTTGGAGTTGGGATCTGGAACTGGAATTACAAGTTTAGTGTGTGGTAGAATGGGTGCCAAATCAGTGATAATGACCGATTTTCATCCTGTGGTCATTGAAAATGCTCTTATCAATATTGACAAGAATCAACTGTCGGATAAAATACGCTGTTTAAAGTTAGACTGGAGTTGGTGCGAAGATCAAGAAAATTGTTTTTTGAATGAAGAGGATATAATTTTACGTAACACTAATTGGAAAATGATTATTGCAGCTGATTGTGTTTATGATCCTTCTCATGCGCGACTGGTGCCAAAAGTTGCAAAACACTATCTTTCTAAAGATAGTGATGCTAGATTCCATATATGTGTAACTCATCGACTGCAATTCATGTCAGAAGTTGAACAGTTTGAGAAAAATATGATTAACGAAGGTTGGATATTAGAAGAATTTCGTTGGACTCAAAAACATGCTCTCAAAATGAGATACTGTATTTATAAACTACAATAATATTACATTTTAGAACACCTTTTTGATTTCTTCATTATATGAGAATATGTGTTATATACTAGTATGATATTACCTTTAAGCATTCTTATTCCTTGTGGAATTAGAATGTGGTGTACAACAATGGTGTACTAAAGTTCTATTCGTGTACAGACGATTCATTGTTACGGTTTGTTATTGCCAGACAAATATATTTAAAGGAATTTATCAATCAATCGTCATATATCTTTATTCCTAGTATTTTATAATGGATCTACCTACTTTTGAAGACACCAAAAATCGAAAACTATCACAAGTATTACCAAATACAAATACTCAATTAAATATCAAAAAAAGATGGAATGTATTTGATGATGTATCAGTTATAGAAGGGTTGGCATCAAAATATATAGGAAAGTATGAGACAAATGAAGAACGTCAATTGTTATACATTGTAGATTTGAGTCAATTTACTAAAGACGAATTAAAAAGACAAGATATCATTCATGAAATTATTAATACTGAATTGGATTACGCGAATGATTTGAAAATGATGATACAGGTATGTATTGGTAAAGAATTTGATATTAGTTATATCAAGTACAATTTGAAAAGCTAAAGTTATTGGATATAAACGAACAAGTGATTCTATTTTCTAATATGGTTGATTTAATTACTTTAAGTGAAGTAATATCAATAATATCTTTAAATAGTAGAAATTTTATAATCAATTGGAAAATCGTCGTAAGATGGATGGTGGAATATTAAAACAAATTGGAGATATATTCAATCAAATCGTACGTTAATTTTTGAAATCTTATTAATGGATGATAGTTGGATGAATTTACAATTTATCATACTTATTGTTCTAATTACCCATCAGCTATTGGATTAATCAAACGAAAACAATCAAAAAAAGAATTTTCAGATTATCTTAAAGTATAACTTTTATTATTGAAAGATAGATTTGTACATTTAAATGTAAAGGATTGGATTTAGCATCTTATTTGTTAAAACCTGTTCAAAGAATTTGTAAATACCCACTATTGATACGAGAAATCTTGAAAGCAACTCCAGTAGAACATCCAGATCATCAACATTTATCATTAGCAATGGGTAAAGTAGAAAATATTGTCAAATTTGTCAATGAAGAACAACGTAATTTTGAAAACAAACAAAATCAATTATCAAAAATATTCAATGAAATAGATTTAGATGAAGTAATTCTAAATAATTAAGTCCTAGAATTCTTTACCATACAATCCAACTAGAGAAATCATCTGTGAAGGATTACTTACCAAAGTTAGTAAATCTGGCATGTTTACTTCTGGGACATCTCAGCGATACATCTACCTATTAACAGATTATATAATATTCGCAAAGCCACAAAAGAATAAGTATCAGGTTGCAGAAATTGCATCCATTTGGCAACTTGCAATAACGGATGTAACCGATAATGATCGTAATGATATTCATGATCTAACATACAAGGATCCAAACATTTAATTTGTTTTTTATTAGATGGATTCAAGAGAAATATATTTGCTGCTAGTTCAGATACAGAGAAACAACGATGGATTGATAGTGTTTCGAAATTGATGAATAGAGAATTAGAAAAGTTGAGTATAGAAAATAATAGGAGAAAATCAACCATATCAGTTTCGGATGGAAATCTATTGAGCCATATCAAAAGCAGTATCTTTATCATTTGATTAATTTTGATTAGTTTCTGTACCAGAATCGGATACTATATCTGAGGTCAACAGTGAATATGAATCACCTGTTGATTATTATGCAAATAAAAGTTTGCTAAGAACAAAAGTATCTAATGCAAAAGAAGAGAAATATGCATCTTTAGATGGTATGACTCCATTGAATCATGTACTTGTAAATGAAGAACAAGAACCAGAACCAAGTATTCATGGATCATTTGCATCCCTTGCAGACAAAGTTCGTGAATCCCATCATAAATATACAAAATCTATGGATGAAAATCAACATCAAAGAAGTTCAACTTATAGTGGTAGTTGTCCAAGTGTTAAAAATAATGATGGTCTCTCTTTAAATGTTTCCACAGACGATTCAGAAATGATATCAACTTCTAGAAAAACAAGTCATTCATCAACAGATTTCTTTCCTACAAAAAAAGTATTGTCTGTAGTTACGGAACCAATTGGTGGATCCATACGACCTAATATTCCGAATCAAGTTTCCAAAAATACAAAACTTGGAACAACTTCATTAACCGCTGGTAATGAAAATTTATTACTCAACTCAATAGAAAATTTAGATTTGGAAATACAAGAAAATGATGATAATGAACAAGAAATCGAGATGAATGAAATCGTATCACCCATTAACGAAACAAAGATAGATTTAATCAAGAAACAATTCCAAACGAATTCATATACCACAGAGATGCTTATTCACAAGCAATCGGGTCATGATAGTACAGGAAATCGACAAATCAATTTACAAGATCTTTCAAAGGAAAGTTTAGTAAAGAAAAGATTAGCAGAATTAAAAGAAAAAGAATCAAACAATCAATCAACAAGTCCCAAATTAGGAAAACGAAATGAATTTAGTCAATCGTTACCTGGTTCATTTTCATCCAATAGAAATAGAGTGACAGAGACTAGTATAAAACCAAAACCTTAACTCCAATAAATTATACTATCATCTTCATGTTAAAATCAAAAAATAAAAAGATTTCATTTGAACTTGAGCGCGTTTTTACTTATTTTCATTCTCACAGTCAAACGACCAAAAAAAACATATCGTTTCTATACATAGTTGAACATCAGTCCACGTTAAACGAAATATAAACAAAAAATGGATGACTTTAATCAAAAAGATAATACATCAAATAAACCAACACGAAGACCATCACAACCTGGAAAAGTTAATTCAGTTGATGACAATTCTGGTACAGAACTGGTCAAGTTTATTAGAAAAACAAACTCAAATGAAGAAATAAGACGAGAACATTTAAAAAAGGATCAAAGTCATTTTAGAAGTTTTAGTAATAATGTACAAACTAAATTGGAACATCTTAAATTCGATAAAATAACTGGAAATGGATCTGGTAAATTACGTGGTTCCATGACGGTGAGAGAAACCACGAAAACAAAATTATTGGAAGATGAATTGTTGACTACAACTAATAAAGGTCAAAAAAAATCTGCATTGTCATCATCAACTGGTATATTAAATGAAAAAGATGTGAATGGAAAAGAAAAGATATTGAGAGGATTTAAAAATCCTCTATTGATGGGACTACAAAATAATACCAAGATGAATACTGTTGAAAATAATACACTGTTGATGGAATTGACAACAAGAGGTAAAATTATACAAGATTGAATTTATGATAGCAATGGAACGAGATTCAAATAATAATCTGTCTTCTTCGTCAAATAGACTTGATACTATACCATTAAAACCAACTTCACCACCACTTTTAAAGAAACCTACCATGGCACAACGAAAGCGTACTAGAACTGTGAATGCATTGGAAGCACCTGAAGATTATCATGATTTAATCAATCGTATCCAGACAACGTATAAAAAGACTGATGAATTGTTGATGACAGAACCTCCAATAGAAGATAATAAGCGTAAAAATACAAAAAGAACTAGTTTATTACCTCGAGGGACAGTGAAGAAAGTATTCCCAGATATGCAAGTGGAAGATATATTAGATACAGAGCCATCAGTAGTGATAATTGATGTTCCACAGACTATCAGTACCGTTCCTTTTAAAATCGGAATAGAATCTTCGCCAAAGAATGCCATGTTTAAAGTATTCAACAATAATCAGTCTTTACAATGGAAGAAATTTAGTTATGAAAATGAATTAGAAATTTTGAATTTCAAGGAAGATCTTGAACAGACTGATTTTGAATCTTACTTTTCATTAAACGAATCAGCAGATCATTTGGCAATGGATACTGCAATAGAGTATGATGATAAAGAGATTTCCAAGAAACTTGAAAGCAATTTAGCAGATTTATGGAAAGAACCAGAACCAGATTATAATGAAGCCTTTTTAGAAAAACAATTCGAAGTGAGAACGAAAAGAAGATCAACATCATTTTTTAAAAGTGGAATTCCAAGTCAAACACAAATTCATAGTTATAGTAGTCAATCACAAATTCATGGTCATAGTAGTCAATCACAACTTAACTCTGGTGTTTCATATGCCAAGTTATCAGGTTTAATACTTAAAGATCCAAATCGAACGAATCATGGAATGAAAGCAATGGAATGGGCTTCGAAAGTCAAAACTTCATTTGTAAAGAATAATACTAGACAACCAAAAAAATCAAGTTTTGTAATACCTTTAGAATCAAAAGAATATGTTGATCCTGCCATTTTGTTTGCTGAAAAACAAATGGAAGCATGGGAAGCCTTAAAGAATGAAATGTTTAATAGAACAGGTGGAAGTCGAACAAATAAATTCAAGAATTTCAAAAATGTTATATTGGTTATACAAGGTTTGCGAAAACTAGGTATGAATCCTAATCTTTTGGTAAGATAATGTAAAACTAATTTCTTTAGAATCGCGTTGGTAAAGTTTTTTGTTTCAATAATTGATAGACAAATCAACTTTAAGAATTGTAATTGCAATCAAATTATGGAAAAAGAGAGCTTTAGAGAATCGCATGTTGAGGAATGAACCATTGCGAAATTTAATCTCCACCTTCAACAATCAATCATTTATTCAAGTACCAAAATCAATTCAAAATCAAGTTTGGAGTGATTCAATTGAGATTATCGAATTATTCTTACAACAGTATAGAACATATCTTGGTGAAGATCATATCAAAACTATTGCGACAGCTGAAAGGATGGAAGTGCTATTGTCCAAATTATTACCACAGTTTTGTGATGACACTGTCTCTATTGAAATTCAGAACTTGAATAATCTTAATAACCCTATAACTAAATCTACAAACACGATATTTAAATCTAGGAAACCAACGATAAGCTCTTTTCTGAATTTTTTTAGGTCATCGACAAGTAATCTTCAAGGCCAGACCAATGAAGATGTTAATACACATTACCCAGTTTCATTAAAAACGCCATCATCGTTCAATGGTGAAGACTACGGGGAATCATCTCCATTAAGCCCCTTATCACTGTCACCCCCATCGCTTTTCCCACCATTTAGGAGCGAACAAAGAGACAATTTGCCTCTGTCACCTTCATCTATTACATCACCTAAATTTCCATGGGGTAACGAAACCAAGGAACTGCGACAAGTAATTCCTAGTATTATTCCACATGAAGAACAAACGAAACGCCGAACGTCTAGTGGGTCATTGATGATTGATCATAGAACGTCTATAGTATCTGTGAATGCAAGAAACCCTAATGTTCTTTTGACGCCCATCAAGTCTATTGTTCCCACTACTCGAGAATAAGAGTGCTATGACGCGTCAAGCAATACCTTGTACTTGCCATACACTTTAGCTTCCGAATACACAACCAAGTAACAATAGATTGTCTCCTACTATACAAACAAGAATGTAATATAAATTAGTCATCAAAGTAGGGTTACGTTAGGGTTACTTTTTAAATTTTTTTCACTTTGAATTTCCTCATACAAAAAAAAATGTCAAAAAGAAAATCAAAAAAATCAAATTCAAATGCTAATTCTCCTACAAATTCTCCTAAAGTTAATCCTATAAATAACAATCCTGAAAATCAAATCATAGAACAAGTTATACCAACTTTATTAGTAGAAAATCCTGATAAATGGAAAAATTGGTGGATTAGAGGTTTTTGGACTATCATCATGATGTGCGGTTTCTTATGCTTTTTATTAGCTGGTCCACAATTCGTCATCTTGTTAGTCGCTATCATTCAAGTATTGGTTTATAGAGAAGTTATTGCCATTGGTATCGGGCCTTCAAAAGATAGAAAATTACCTTGGTTTCGTTCATTACATTGGCATTTCTTATTATCAACAAATTACTTTTTATATGGTGAATCTTTAATTTATTACTACAAAGTATTCATACAAATATACTAATATTATAGCCATTCGTCTTGGTGGATGCATTCTTAATGCCTTTAGCTACTCATCATCGTTTTATCTCATTTTCATTATATTGTCTCGGTCTTGTTGTCTTTGTACTTGGATTAAAGAAGGGTCATTATAAATTTCAATTCGCACATTTCTGTTGGACACATATGGCATTATTATTAGTGGTCGTTCAATCTCAATTTATCATCAACAACATTTTCGAAGGTAACACTCAAAAAATTAACAATCAGGCTTAATTTGGTTTGTCCTACCTAGTTTTTTGGTTATCTGCAATGATATTTTTGCCTACATCTTTGGATTCTTTTTCGGTAAAACTCCTTTGATTCGTATCTCTCCAAAGAAAACCTGGGAAGGATTCATGGGTGGCTTATTTGCAACTGTAATGATACATATATTTCATATTGTTCTATCTATTGAATCATTCACCGATGATCTATTTAAATAATATTAACGTGTTTAGACTCTGTTTGGATTCTTCTTTGCTGGCTTTCTGGCCTCATTCCCTTATATGGTGTGCTCATTAAATGAAATGGGTACACCTTGTGTTCCAAATCCAATCTTTTTGCCTCATACATACAAGTTTTTACCTTCTATAACTGGTACTCCTTTGGATTTTCTAATTGCTAGCTGCTCTACGTTGGATTTCTTTACCTCTTCACACTTTACTTCCAAGTTATATTCCTATAGATCCAATTAGAACATTTACACTTAGACCAATCCAGTTCCATGCCCTCATATTTGCCTTGTTTGCATCCCTCATAGCACCATTTGGTGGTTTCTTTGCCTCTGGAGTCAAGAGAGCCTTCAAAATGTATTTGCTTCTAATAACTAACATATATAGTAAAGATTTCAGTGATTCTATTCCAGGTCATGGTGGATTAACCGATAGAATGGATTGTCAATTCATTATGGGTGTCTTTACTTCTTTATACTTTCAGAGTTTTGTCAGCAATAGTAGTATGAATGTTGGAACCGTGTTGGAAGTTGCACTTACCAATTTAGATGCAGTGCAACTTTCTCAATTATATGAAGGTTTAGGTCAATACTTGGAAGGTCAAGGACTGTTACCTTAATCAAATGTACCACTAAATAATTTTTTAATAATTAAAGTTTTCACATGATTTATTGTATCTATATATTTCTGAGATGTTTTAACGATTGTTTGATATGTTACACATAAACTGTTCTTCAAAGTCATTTGGATCATTTTGAAATCGAGTTGAGATTGTTGGGTA
>MU621410.1:0-19019 GCA_025399215.1 Globomyces pollinis-pini | reverse complement strand
AGATAACGCTATTTGATGTGGTCAAACTATACTACCACTTAATAATCACAATAACCACCATTAAGCCATAAATGAGTGATACCATCAAACTGAATAAGATGGCTGACTGATCACTGTTCCTGATCCGCATCCTTGTTGTTAGTTTTCAGTAAATCAATAAAAGTGGAATGAAAGTTCAGTCAATGCAGGCTTGATTCCCACTGATTGCTTAGAATAGAGATTCATACGTAGCATTAAACTCAACGGATAACTTTTTTAGTTGCTTGTTTGAGCTGACGTTCAAATTCGGATGTTAAGCTTTTTAGGTATCTTTAAATATCACATGAAAACAGTATTACATTCGCTGATTATAAATTGAACACACTGAAATGATACATTAAACTGACTAATAACGTGGTTTTCGAATTAAAATAGTTATATTAACAAGAATCAGATTGGTTAAATAGGGTTTGTTGGAAGACACACATCACAGTTTGACTCCAAGAGACTGCTTCGACGAGAGATTGAGCATTTGAACTAGTGTCAACGATTTTGTTTTCTGTTTGGATTCCTTCTTGGACGTGACCAACAGGGACACGGAGGATTCGGTTTTGTTCAAGGTTTGATAGTCAGTAGTTTGCATTTATGGATTTGATAATTTAAGATAATTTCAATCAACATCTATGCACGGTTTTATAGTGCAATGACAATGACTCACGTTGGTACTCGTGAAATGAGTCACTCAACTCAATTTGACTCGTCTGTTTCACGACACATTTGGCAAATCAGTTGATCACCGACATGGATAAGAATATACTTAGTGTTTACAAGACATGGTTTACAGTATAGTTAATCTCTGCACTGGGGTGAAACTCTTAGATTTCTGTAAGATTGAATGAATTATATGGCATGTTTTTTAAAATATGTAATATATTAACAGTTGACAGTCATGAGTAATAGATTTAGTGCTTTGATCCAATACAGTGCTTTGAGGACAGTTGGAGTAATTCTTTCAAGGTGGAAGACTGCGACTTTTTAGAACTGCACGTGGAGTTGTTGTCGGAGTCCGAGTTATTGAGGAGGAATGTTTGAGATTGATTAGATGGCATTAGAATCAAGGAAGTGTGAATAGGTTAGATGTTGTCTCTTCTTAATGCATTCTTTTTATACATGTCCAAAGTGGTAGCTGTCACAATGCTTTTGGTTGATTGCTTTTTGCTTTCAAAGGACGCGAAGCAACCAAGCACATTGATGAGTTCATTCATATCAAGAAGCTATGCTAGCCATTAATTATTGCACTCATTTGATGATTTTAAATCAGTATTACCTTGTACCCATTTCTCTGCTAATTGATCGTGTTTATCGAAGTGTATAGTTAGCAGTGTTTCTAGTACAATTGATAATTTATTAAACGGAGCACGATGAAGAATGAGGATAACTTCGATCCTTTTCATACGACAAATCATGAAAACACTTCCAATATATTTCTTACTGATCGCAAATGGTCAAATTGTGACTAGAACCAATTCTCTTTGGACTATCTCCGACCGGTACCAATTGGTTGATTCATTTCACTTCACTGTTCTTGTGTGAAAAATCTTTCAGTTTGGAAATGACAATTACGTATGGGAAGAAGAAAAGTCAATCTAGCAATCGACATTTGCAATGGGAGTCATTCAAGCGAAAGTTAGATCAAGTCCCTATCAAAAATCCACTACTGGATACTGCTCATGTATCTTCAATTTCACCGACTACAAAACGATTGAAAATTACACCAGAGCAAAACACCAATAATAGCAATGGAGAACAAGATAAATACACTGCATATACTTCATCAGAAGATCTTTCAATCGATGAGTTGAATATGGAACTAGAGAAAGTAAGTTCACTGAAGCCTATTAAATCTCAATTACGAAAATCTAACAGAAGTACTAGAAGCAGCACAAGTATTTCAAATCCAGTTGATCAGAAAACAAGCAAAAGGAATCTTAAATCGAAAAAGAAGGTGGTGGTTGATCAAAAGTCCCCACCAACGGACGATATCGAAGATGTGTTTGAAAAAAACAGTACAGATGAAAATGATTCATATAAAAGTAAAAAGCCAGCTATTAAGTTTCGGCAAAGTCCGGTGAAGGATGTTAAAAATTTCACCAGATCAAATCCCTTCAAAAAGAATGAAGCACAATTAGATGTCGTCAGTCCTGTAGCGACAATTAAAAAGAACGCTTTAATCGAATCAACTTCGATCAGCAATAGGCGGTTAGATAAAAATTCATCATCACACGATTCTAATAATTCCAATACCCCCAACGAGAAAAAACTAACTGTCGAGCTTCAAAAAACCTCAGTAAAATCTACCAGCTCAAAAGTATTACATGACAAAACCCCATCGGACGTCGCTGACTCCTTGGCTGGGGAAGCGAAAAAGACCGATCTACAGAGTGATTCAAATTCTAGCAACAATCAAAGTTCTGATATACAACCATTATCTCAAGATTCCAAAGATTTTACAATTAAGCCAGATGATTCATCAAATTTGATATCTAAAACATTAAAATCAAGACGCTCAAAGATGATAAAAAACAGATATCGCACGAATAGTACTAGCCCCAAAACAGATTCACTTGACAATTATGATTTATTTTTAAATGAAGTAGATGATGAAGTTCATTTGGAAAGCCAATCAAATAATCAAATCGAATACAGTCATAAGATAGATCATTTGGATCAAAGAGATTCTAATAGTCATGTCAAACAACAGGATGTTGATATTTTTGAGTCTGAACATTCCAATATTGAGCAGAAACTGGAAATCAAATCACAATCCCAATCACAGGATTTTGATAACCAATCATCCCAGTCAAGTATTTTCGATACACTTTTAACGCAGTTGAATGCCAAAAAACCTGCTAATCGAATTGGTAGAATGAAAGGATTGTCACCAGAGAAACAAAAGAATTCGACTTCTATTATTGTAGATGTACAATCCACAAAATCGATCCAGCCCACTCCAACAACCCAATTAAAGTCTAGTGTGTCTGCTGAAGAAAAGAGAGAAGTTGTGGTACTCAATAGAAAAGCAAATGCAATCACATATGGAAAGAACAGCAATACGTTCATTCCCCCCATACCACCAACCAATCAAATTGGTTTTAATGCAGTTGATATATTTGATGATCTTTTTGGTGGAAATGATGAATCTGCAAATATTGACGAAGGTTTAGAAACAAGTGATGATGATGTAAGATTGATTTCAATTAAATCCCTTAGAAACCAAAAGTAAAAGGTAGTCATGAATTATGCCGTTCAGGTAACTCAAAAATGGTGTTGGATGAAATTCATTATCTATTTGAAGGTATTACGGATCCGAGTTTGAATATAAAACGATCCACTTCCATGGAAATATTCAAAAAGTTGTCATCATATGAATTTATCAACAATTTACGTATACATGCAAAAGTTAAAGCCTTGTATGAACTATTATCAAAGGAGACTGACTTGGTACTATTATACACTGTTTAAATATTAGATAATAAGCATGATTTTGATTTTTCAGTTACAGGTTTTGGCAGAACAACCAGAAAATATAGATGCAATAATTTCAGCTGATTTTATATCTTGGTGCTTTAATTCGTTTAAAATCATAAGTACCAACGATCCACTAATCAAGTTACCGAAAAAGAAATACGATAAGACCATCGTAACATTTTTGATAGTTTTGATTTGTAGGTTGAAAAGTTCCGATCGCTCGTTGATGGTTTCGGCTATTATGGCAAGCAATGTTCCACAACAAGAGTTTTATGTGCATTGTTATCACAAGGATTGAATATTGCGGATCACAAAGATATTGTGATTTCAGTACTCCCCGACTCCCAGTTTATTCAGTACTTGCTCAAAGAGTTTACATTAATTCAATCTGAGATACGTGATGGACTAGATAGTGTTTATTATTCAGACATGTTTATCCCAAGTATTCATTATGTTGCAAAATTGGATAATATCACAGAATCTTTTCGAGATCCAACGTTTTTAAATGAATTGATGTTGAAATTGTTTCAACTATTTGGTATTGCTTAACTTTGCTTATAAACAGATGATTTTATGGACAATGAAGAATCCACACAAAGTGTTATTCAACCCAAAGGTATTTTGAGGTACTTTTTTTTTAACCATTAGCAACTTTAATTCAACAAATATTACAAATTTTTATTCATATAACAACTACAAACACAGTAAATATCAAGTTACCTGACACCTTTCTCGGTTCTCTTATAATCCGAGCATTGTATACCTATCGCAATTTGCCAAATGCGGAGAATTGGCTTGATTTCAGGTTATTGATTTTTGAACTATTGTCCAACCTTGCCACTATAGATTCATCAAATGTAACTGAAATTCTCAATTCCAGTAAGTGGTCCAAAACATCTTTTTACTTATTTTAGAATCTGATGTCAATTGTATGTTTATGGCGGAATGTCGCATCAAATGTAAATGTGATTTACCAATTAGTATTGTGGAACAACTAGTACAACAACTAAACAGTAATACTAATGATGCACAAGATCCAATGCACCAAATCTCCAATATATACCTAGCTATTTTCTTGGCACATCTGATTCGTGGATCAGCTATTCGCCTAACTGTGCTTGATTCTTGCAGAACTCAGGTGATGGGTATTTTAAAGGAATACTTGCAAGTCCATGATATGGTAGTTGATCGATTGGAGTTTTTAAAAGATACTGCCAATAGGAAATTGGATATTCAAGAATTGATAAATAGCTTGCAAGTTGAAAATCAATAACTTTTAGTTTGTAGAATGTAATATATGCGTTTTCACATAGAAATGAATTTGATTTTAAATTCTGATTTTCATTATGAAAGTTTATTATGGAAAGACCACGATGTATGTTGATGTAATGAATTTAGAGCGGTTAGTAGAGTCCAATGCTTAAAAAAGTGGTATACTGAGGAAATTATAAGGTGATGATTAAGAATAGACAGAAGAAGAAAAAGAAGGTCAAACCAACAATGTACGCATGTGAAGGAGGTACTAATAATGTTAACTAGATTATAAAGTTACCTAGGAAACGGACAACAAAAATGGCCATTGCAATATACCCCAAAATCAACCATTTCAGGAACTTGTTTCGTTTCAAGATTGCAAATGCTTCACCATCTTCTTCTCCTAGCAGGAACGACAAGTTTGCCAAAGTCGGATGGGCATGAACATCCCCCGGTGGTAACTGAGAGGAAGTATTGTTGGTTGCAATTGTAAAGAGTATTGAGTCTGATGATTCTAACGCATTCTTTTTAAAATAACTTCGAATATTTCCATGTAATAGGAAATCGTCATCACTGCTATGGTAATGTGCTTCATAGTACAATTCATCTGTTTTTTCTTCAGCAAACGTTACTGTTGGAGTTGGAGTTGTTGTTTCTGTTCTTTGGGACCGTCTTCTTGGACTAGATACAGTTGGGATTTTTTCACTTATGGTTGATCCTACAAATGCGGATTTTGGTACATTACTAGGTAATTTTTGTTTTTGAAGTCGTATCCAGTCATCAATTGACATTGAGTTTGTTCGTTCATTAGCAAATGCATTGGAACGAACAGGTCTGTGCCTATTTTCGGTGTCTTTTGGCATATTTAACTTAATTGTGGTTGATGGCCTCACAATAGGCGACATATCAGAATAAGCATCATCAAATGAATTTCGTCGACTTTCAACCGAAAATTCTCCTGGTTTCGATCCCTTTGCATTTCTTAATCGTTCTTGTAGCTCAAATTCTTCATTCTCAAATGCATTGTTGTTGATGACGAATTGTAATGGTACTGATTGTCCAGTCGTGATATTAAGCAGTTGTGTCAATCCACCAAATCCTTCTGCAGAATCTCCAGTTTTGGATCTAAAGTGGTTGCGGATATTTGCATTACGAATCTGTGTATCGGTTTGAGGAATCATCATCTTTAAAACATCATATGGTGATTTAGGAACCGCTGACATTGGCTTTTTTGGTTTACGTTGAACGGACTCTGCCTTCACTACATAATAATGGACATCTCCAACAATTGTCATGTTGTTTAAAGGCTGGTGGTTAATAATCAACAATACTTACATTTTTTGCCTTCATACGGTGCAGCAAACCTTCTTCAGGTTGAGTTCGGAAAAGAACTTTGTTAATATGATGAGCGGCATAATAGGAATAATAGAATCGTGTTTCTTCATTAGGGTCTACAGTTGTCACTCTGGCAATAATGAAATCCAAACCCTTTTCAGCATGTAATTCGATAAGAGAGTCCAGAGTTTCCAAAGTAAATGGGTCCTCATTCTCAGCATCCAGTACGTCCATTATTACAGTAGGAGCAATAGAGGGTAACACTACATTATTCTCACCAACACGTTCGTCTATAACATTAATTACTCCAATAATACCAGAGGGAGCAGGAGGGGTACCAATAATCTTTATGAATTTTGGTATTGTGTCTTTTGGTTCGTCATCTTGAACGGTCATGGATACATTTAAAGAAGGTTTTTGAGGAGAGGCAGCAAAGGTAACGACATGATCTTTTCCCATATCCAAATCCGTATCAATATTTGGTACAGGAAGGTATTCTGCCATAAGTAAAGAAACTTGAAGCGAAAGGGCGTTTGTGGGTTCAATCGAGGCGTTCAAAGCCAAGACTGCTCTGCTGGAGTTAAGACAACTGAAGGGTTGATTGCTGGGATCATTGTTCAAGTTCATGTTGGCCTGATTTGTACGAAGAGACTCGTTGTGTTTATGTGTACACATTCTCACTTTATTGGAAAGGTATCACTTAAAGCGTGAACACCTGAAACGTTGTACATATTTGTTTGTGTCAGTTAAACGAAAGACATTCAAAGCTCTTTATTCATTTTAGTGCGCTTGAGTTGCTTTGGCTTCAAAGCAGGATCGACATAGCAAATCATTGCCAGATATAACAGCCTTTAAGTCCTGAAATGGATTTTTACATAACTGCTATGAACTGATATGAAATCATTTACCTTGCACGAAAAGCAAGCAATATGGAATTTCTTTTCTTTCCACTCGATTGCAGTTAACTTGTTTGATCCAGGATCTGGAGTTATATTTAATCCACACGCTCCACATGGTGGTAAATAAGCAGCTTCATAGCATGCCTAACGTTTAAATCAATCTAACTTCTACTTTGCAAAAAAATTGGTTATCTTTTTCAATGTAAGTTGATGTGAGTTCTGACTTGCATTTTATACACACAAAGCACTAACGTAAGAAAAGTATATCAAAATACTTCTTGGTGATATTGTTTACCTCCTGCTTTTACGACTGTTGGAGTCTTGAATACATCATGACATCGGTCACACTTTCCTAGCACTACAGTATGATAGCATTCTATATTGATAAATTGCATCGTATGATACCCATGCATAGATGGTTTGATTCATGGTTGTAAAACGACTTTCCTTCCATTGATGTTGAACAACTTGTACAAACAAAGCATTGAGCATGAAAATTATAACGGAGGTCATTTTGTGTATATGAAGTGACTTTTCCAATGATTGGTTCCTTGCATTTATAGCAATGTCCTGATATGAGTCTAATTAAGCAAAACCTTTGAAATCGTCATTTGTTAAATATCTAAAATCTGCTATTCAATGAATGTGATCCTACCCTTTAAGAGACCCTCTTGTATATCATCTAATTCTTGCAGGAGTGTCATGGTTGTTTTTTACAAATTTACAAGGAAAAAGCGCGAATGTTATTTGCTAATGGGTCATGGTTATGAATATTTAAGCTGTTTAACTACCAAATAATTTGCAATCAGAACGTACTCGTTCATTTGATTCGGTACTTCATTCCAGTTTAAGGTCTCTATTTCATTGAGTCTACTGGCCCATTCTTACGTTTAGTGAGACATTGATAAGATTTACTAAGTCATTACTTTCAATTACAAACTCCATCATGGAATTGTTTTTGGTTACAGAATTTCTGTACGAATTTCTTCCCCAGATATGAAAATATTCATACCAACCTGGATTAAACATTCAACCGAGAAATCAAATACTCCAGTATATTCAGTCCATGTACATCCAACGGAAGATAAATTGGCTACTGGTGGTCAAGATTTCACAATCAAAATATGGAATACAAAACCAGTCATGAATGAAAAAGATCAACTAGATGATCAAGTCCAGCAACTCTTGTCCACCCTCAATCTACATGATGGTATTGGTTTATTTTAACGGGCAATTAGGAGCTGTCTTATGTGTTCGTTGGTCTCCAGACGGTGTCTATTTAGCAAGTGGTTCTGATGACACTAAAATTGTTGTATGGACTTTAGACAAGTAATCATTCAAACTCATTATATATTTCTAGATCAAATCTCAGAAATACTTCCTTCGGATCAAAGACAAAAAATGTCGAAACTTATCGACCTGTCAGAGTTTTGATGGGACATGAATCAGATATAGCCGATTTAGCGTATTAATTTTAATATTAACATCAGTTGGTCGCACGATCAACAGTATTTGGCCTCCTGTGGATTTGATTCAAAGATATATATCTGGGATGGTTCTACTTTTGGTTATTTAGAAATCACCTAATATTTTTCAGATAGGATTACCAGAATAGATTCACATTTGGCTTTTGTTAAAGGTGTCACTTGGGATCCAGCGTAAGCGTTTAATATACTAAACAAAGTGGTAAATACATTGCTACACAGGTAATATTTACCTTGGCTTAAATCAACGCTAGTCCGATGATAAAACTGTACGTATTTTTAGAACTACAGATTGGCGAATGGAGAAGGAAATTTCTGCACCGTATGATTGTGCTTCAACGACATTTTTTCGAAGATTAAGGTTCATATACTTTATATTTACATGTAGTTGGTCTCCGGACGGCGGTACCATTGCATCTGTTAATGGAGAGAGTGGAGGTGTTTGTGTGGCTCCCATGATTTACAGAGATGATTGGCAGCCGAGTGTTTGTTTGGTGGGACATGAAGCACCAGTGGAAGTTGCTGTAAGTACTTTTACGATTTATCGTAGTTGTTTAACCCTCATTTGTTTGTTCACAATAATGAAAAAACTGGTTTGCCAAAAGAAACTGCGGTGTGTGCTCTAGGCTCCCAAGATAATGGGATTAGGTACTTGAAATATCCTTACATATAGTGTGTGGTGGACTGGTTCAAGCAGAGCTATTTCCAGTACTCAGCAATTATTCACACACAGTGTGTTGGATTTAGCATGGTAGAGAACCAACTGACCGTATTCATACGTAGGACACCAAATGGACTTGGATTGTTTTCTTGTTCCTATGATGGCACTGTGGCATTCATGGACTTTGACCCAGATGACTTTGGTTCAAAAGTGTCTGAAGTTGATAAGGTATTTGTTGAAAGGTATTAATTGAGGCAGGTACGATCACTATCGAAGTATGGTGCCAGTCGAGAAAGAAATATAATCCCAGAATCGAATGATATTATTGTATTGGAAAAACAAATGCAGCAAACTACTGATGAAATGCTGTTGGAAAGAATTAATGATTCTCACTTTGACACACAGATAGGATTTTCAAAAGCATCTCAACCGCCAGTGGCAGAAGCTGCACCGTTGAAAGTAAATACAATAACATTTTCGAATCAAGATATCACAGTTACAAAAGATGGTAAAAAACGAATAAGACCGACGCTTCTGCAGACCACGTAATGGTCAACTTTTATTTGATTGCTAGTGCACCATCGACATCTGCTGCTGTAACTAAGGTAACACCATCCAATGCGTTCCAGCCCAACTTGACTGAACCAAGAGAAAAACGACAGAAAAATTCTTCAGTTGATGATCCCATTCCAATCAAGGTATAATTTTTCATTTTAAACCATAGGTTGAATATATACTTCCAATTGTACAATCGGTTGCCGAACATTCGAATTTGTCAGTACCAGCCGTTCGCTCAGTCTTTACCACAGAACTGAAGCATGGGGAGTCGAAATTAATATCTGTTCTTGAATTTAAAAACAGCGGGAACGGTATACAGGATCAATTTGATATTAGGTTGTCAGTTGATCTGTTCACAAGGTGAATCTCAGATTTGGACAAATTCTTACAAGGCTGCTGCTTTACTAGCAACCACGTCAATGAAGTATGTTGCCATTGCTTACGCCGACGCAACGTTACACCTATTCACACTGGCGGGTCGACGGTATACTATATATTTTAAGACTCAATAGAATTTTACCGCCCTTAAAGATGCAATCTGCACCTTCATTTCTACAAGCCAAGAATGAATATTTGCTATATATCGATTGTCTTGGAAATGTTTCCACATGGTAGTAGAAACAAAGTTAATCTGTTTAGGGATATTATCAAACAAAATTGTATTTTAGAATTAAAATCGATAACACCTTTGTTGTCACCTTCAATCACCATAACATCTGTTTCAATCCATGATGATGGAATGCCGTTAGTGAGCACATCAGATAACCAGACGTACAAGTATTCAAATGGGATGAAATGCTGGCAACAACTTAGTCATTTACAACCATCATTATTAGAATTAAACAAAGGATTCCCGAAAACAGAACAAATCGAATTAAGTTTGGCCACTGCCATGGCAATGAAGGACACCAAAAATATCATATATTGGTTGAAATTGTATTGTAGGAAACTATGTGATGAATCTAGTATTAAGAAGGTGAAAGAATTATGCGGAGACTTGAAGTATTGTTTGTTAATTAACATTTTTAGTGGTGGTGAAACTGTATGTTGGCCTGATGATGACGCTGATGTACCAAAATCTGAATTGTTCAAAGAGGTTTTACCAATTTTGATCAAAAATCGATCCTTTCAAAGATTTCTTTCCAATGATTTACAAAATATATTATAAAGATTAAACATTATGAAAATATCTGTTCCCTGATTATGACTTTATTTTAATATTGTATAACCCCAAGGCTGCTAGTACAGTCAAGCTTTGAGTTGCAGAATGTAAATTGGAAAGTTTTACCAATTGCAGTTGTATACGTTCACCATGATCTCTTAATCCTGTCAATTTACCATTTAATGCCATGATTTCAGTTGATGAGAGATGATGTTCGTACAAAAAGATACCAATAGATTCATCACACCCACCTGGTGAAGGGGTCAAACTTTTATCTGTTAAAGGAATTAAAGATTTTTCAACGATCGTAATATCACACTCCTCCTTTAGTTCTTGAGCAGCAACACCTTTAAAAATTAGGATTGAGTAAGAAACTAACCTGCAAATGAGGTAGAATTATCAAGCATTCCTGCAGGTAATTCAAGACAACTCATCGATCCAATTGGAATCCTTGGCTGTTTTACGAGTAACACCAAGGGATCCAAATTCAATTCATCATTATCTGTTGCTTTCAAAACCAATAAAATAGCTACTGAATCACCTCTACAAAATACGATTCCAGGTATCTTTGGACCATTTAACCAATTTAAATCCACTTTGAATTTCAAGAATCCAATTCTTGATTTACCAAAGAAATCTAAATCTTGAATTTCAATTGAATGAATTTCCAAATGATCTTGGTTATTTTGTATGAGATCGTTTGAAAACTTTGATTGCCATTTAAGAAACGGAGTGAATTGCTCAATAGCAGAGAGATATTGGGACAGTTCATTGTATTTGAAGACTATTGGAACCTTAAATCTTCCCAATTGAATAGACATTGTGAATTTTTTTACAACTTTGTTATAAGGAATTTTACTTCAACACCTTCGAAGGAATGGTTGGTAAGACTTTGTTCTAGTAAACGTGTTAAATCATTGAGATCCATTGTTGCATTGTACGATTTCATTTAGTGAATGGATCTAATTCATGTAAACGCTTGACTACACGTTTTCATGCTCTTGCAGATGGCTTGATTGGTTATTGCTTTCATATCTTTTCCATATACATTTATAAAGATACCCGTAAGGATTTTCTTTTTTTGATGAACAACAATAAGACACCTGTCCGTAGAATGTTGATACGTCAGTATCGCAAAGAAATGATTCGATCAACAACTCTGGCAGAAGTCATGGAAAAGGATTTGAAAGGTATCAGACTTTCTTGGGACAATATGAGGATATTGTCATCGTTGGTTACGGCATTACATAATTCGGATCATAATTGGCATTCACTGCTAGGTTCTACAGCTAAAATGGAGGAATCTCAAGTCATCACCGAAAAACTTGAGGATCAATTCAAAGTTGTAAGTGATGCTTTCACTGCCTTTCGTACGTTTCTATTACAATACAAAACAAATATCCAAACCGCGAAAGAACTAAGTGCTGATGATATTCAAACCAAATTTAAAATTCATCCAAAACAATTGGATCTCTTACGGAAAACTACCGAAAAGGAATATACTGTTGTAGATTTAGTTTCTTGTTACCTCAAGTACTCTGAAAGTAGTTCAGACGGAATTACATTGGAAGAGCTCTGTAATTGGGCACAGATGGTAGCGATCGATAAAGATTGCCAATTACCAATTGACTCAATCAGTCGCAATAGAGTGCTTGAAGTAGCATTTGCTTTGGGTGGAACTAAAAGTTTCCAGTGGGCCTTGATGGATTGGATGAAGCGAATGTATCGAACAGACATAGTTCCATTGTCCATATGTACAGCAGCTATTGAAAAAATCAATGAAAGTGGGATTGAGAACAATGGCAGCTTTGAAGGTATTACTACTAGAATCAATGATTGCTTCGGATCAATGGATGATTTTGTTGGCTCTTTCAAAGATATGTGTTCAATCGAAAATGCTGTGTCTTTAGTATCGATTTTCAAGAAGGTTCCTCATTTCCAAGCAGTAAAGTATTGGGAAACTGTAGTGATGGCAGACTTTCCAACGGTCTTGTCGTTTTCAGACGCAATGAAAACAGCCCAAACACGTA
Organism: Globomyces pollinis-pini; assembly: GCA_025399215.1. NCBI lineage: Eukaryota > Fungi > Chytridiomycota > Chytridiomycetes > Rhizophydiales > Globomycetaceae > Globomyces > Globomyces pollinis-pini. The sequence goes on along the minus strand of MU621410.1, from coordinate 6,129 downwards.
TTCAACAATTTTACATTGAAGAACTGCCTGCAAAATACCAGAGTACAATTGTATAGGATTTTATTCAAAGTTGAAGTGACATGAATTTGCTCAAACCACTTTTGGGACTTGTTAGTCTGATTAGGAATCGAAAATATCAATAGAGGCGTTTGTGATACAAAATATACTGCACTAGATAATGTAGGAATAGATAACGAAACATCGACCAGATTATCTCTGTGGACTCTCCAAGTTCACTCTGATCTGGAAGTGACCGTTCTAACCACAAAGTAAATGGAAATTTGAAAGTGATCTGAAGAAGATGGCAATTCTAACGTGATGTTTTAGTACATTATTAATTGAAAGAAGCAACGTTTATGTAAGATGAATCTTTCAAAAATCAAGTCGAATCAAATGACAAATCCTTCAGACTCTATTTGTTATATAAATTTTAATATTCATATTGATCAAATTTCTAGTAACTTTATTCAGCTTAACCCTGTCCCACGTTGTTTTTAAATGATCACAAAAAAATATTAATAATTGTTTCAGGTGGTGTTTCAATTTAATTTGAGTCTCTGCAAAGCAGATGAGTAAATCTAAGGAATGGTGCTGATGATCGGAACAGTATGTATTTCAGAGAATCTTGACGCGTTCAGATCATTGACAAACACATGCGATGATGAACAGAAGGAGCATAGACAATTCATGACTTAAAAAAATCATGTGCTTGGACGGTCGTGGTCCAAACCAATGTGGAGGAAGGCTCTAAAATTTAGTAAATTAATTGTATTTGTTCCAATGGTTTCTAACTTTACCGATTTGCCTCACAACGCTCTAAACTTGATTGGCAAGAATTTGACTCTAAAGGATTATCATTCGTTGCGTATTGCCTATGCTGACTCTCAGTTACCAAAGTTACCAGCTCTACTCTGGGATAATTATGTCGTATCAGTGGTTCATTTGTCTAACAAAGGCGTGAAAGCTGAACAGTATGTGGATCTCATCATCAACAAAGTTGACACTGAAAAGCTTAACTTTCTATTACAATACAATCAAATTAGTATCATCCACAGACTTTTAACTACACCGCATCTCATTCCTTTAGACAGCAAACAAGCATTGTTTGAATCTGCATGTAGCAAAGGGGTTGAAGCTATTGTGCGTTCTTTGTTATGGGACAATACTATAGATCCTTCAAAAAACAATAATACTGCCATCAGAAAAGCAGCATATTATGGACATGGTGATGTTTTAAATTTGCTTTTGTTAGATTCAAGAGTCGATCCCTCAGATTACTCAAATTATGCAATGCGATTTGCAGCACGAAATGGTCATTTGAATTGTGTCAAATTGCTATTAAGCGATCCACGAGTCGATGTAACGGATGAATTTGATGATGCATTCAGGAAAGCTTGCCAATATGGTCAATATGACGTGGTTAAGGCATTGCTAGACTTGCCTCAAGTTGATCCAAACTCATGTTCCAATGCTGCTATTATAGAAACAGTCAAGGCCGGACATGATCAAGTATTAGAACTGCTAATTAAAGATAAACGAATCGACCCAACCTATGACCAAAACTATTTGATTCGATTGGCAATACAGGAAGGACAATTTAAATGCTTTGAAATACTGTTTTCTAACGCAAAGGTTTATCAATTACTACGACAGATGTTGTTCAAGGTTACAAAGTTATCTGTAGCAGATCGAAACCAGTCTGGTCTCAATTGGGTTCTGGACGTGTTTGACAAACCTGCTGTTCAACTTTAGATACTGGGACACAACGCATTCATATGGGGTAATACAGTTGATCGTATATTATAAAGAATGGGAATATAAACTACCTAATACACTTATCTATCCTTATCTGGATTATTGTTTTCTGATATCACTATTTGAGATGTTTGCTCCAATCTGGTATTATTTGGACTGTTATTGGGTACTGTAATATGCCGATTTGAAAGGGCCGATACCTCCCACATAAAGCTATTGTTGCTTGATAGTGGTTTAGAAGGTTGTTCTTGCATTGACTCGACAAATGTACTTACATTTGCTGAGATATTGCTTTGCATGGTAACAATAGGAATCATCACCGACGAAAAATTCCACAATGTGTTGGTGTAGAAATTAGAAAATGCAAATGAGAAAGCTAAAGCACCAAAAATATATAAGGATGAGTGTACAATGGTCCAAAATGCTGGAAATAGTACTTGAACGATTTGCGACGTGGTTTTCCTTTGTCTATAAAGATTCAATACAGATAAGACGTAGTATATATCAAAGTATCCAATAGTGAGAACCAATGAAACTCCTTGAATAGGATTGCTCCAAACCCAGCATGTTCCTGCATCACCAAATAGACAAACGCTGCAGGCAAGAGTACTAACTGAAGCGACTAATATTAACATTGCCATATCCCAGTATTGAGTTGGGCATATTACTGATTTGCGCTGGTACATTCCAACTCGGGTTGCAAAATGCACCAACAAGTTCACAATCTCAAATAGTTTGTACACCATTTTCGCACCTTCCTTATTGTAATCCAGTAAGTTATTGTAACTGATGACCAAGTAATTTTTTGCAGCAATGAGCATTAAAGACACATATACAGCGACCCAAAATAGTCTGACTTGTGATCTGATTAAGGATTCCAAAGAAATGTTGAATATCCAAATGAATCCTAAAAACGCCGATACTTTCCAAGTCAAATTATCATCCAAAGTCCAAGAGCCACTCATTAGAACAGAAACTTCTGCAGGGTTCAACCAACTGTGGCAAATTGGTATCAGAACAAAGCAGTGGCAATGGGAGGGCTTTGATTGACTGAGAGTAAGGGCATTCGCGTACGCAACTTTCCATCATCGATACTCGCGTAAACAATTCACAGACTTTGGATTTTTCCACAGTCAATTCATCAGAAGTAGGGTTGGTTGCTCAACCACTTCCAAATTTTTTTTTTCTTTTTTTACTTTTTTTTTTATGGATAACAGTGTAGTATTAGACCCTGATGCTACTGTCACAAAGGCCCAAAGAAAACGACAGAGAATGATTAGTAAAGCATTGAAGGCAAAACCAGTAAAGCAAAGTAAAGATAATGACGACGAAAATGAACAATCTGATGAAGGCGATTTGGATGATATGGATTTGACCAATAAGGATAACGATGCTATGGAAGAAGATGAAGACGAAGCTGAAACACCTGCGCAGAAAAGGCTACGTCTTGCAAAATCATATTTGGCGAAGGTTCAGGAAGATGTTGATGGTATGAATTTCTCACAAACTAATCATAGATGATATAATGGAAGGTGAAATTGATGCCCAACAATTAGACCGTGATTTAATAGCTGAAAGATTAGAGAAAGACGTTGAAGATGCTGCTGGTAGAACTTTCCAAAGGGTCGCCGATTCATTTTCTATCCTTGATGTGAGCAACAATATTCGAGTGTTCAAGAATGGGAAAAAATCTCATCAATTATCATTGACATGTTGTGCTATTTCTTCTTTGCCAATTACTAAGAATGAACGGCCTTCTATTTTTATTTATACTGCCTCCAAAGATGCTGTGATTGTAAAGTGGGACTTTTGGACGGGTGAAAGGATCCATGTCTTTCCTGGAGGTTTAAAGCCCACCAAAAGGTTACTAAAGACTATTGGTGCGAAAAATCTGGAAAATCATATTGGTCATAATGACAATATACTGTGTATGGACAGCTCCTCTGATGGAAAATATCTGGTAAATATTTATTAACATTGTTCTTATTATCGGAATGCGAAGAGAACGTGAAATTGCACTATAATATCACTGTTCCTTCAACTATGCTTTTAGCGTAGTGTAGTTTTCCAATATCAAATAGCTCATTTGAGTCTAGTTGCTCCTTTACACTATAGGACTTCTAGAATTATGAAGCAAGACATTTAGAATCTTTCTTTTTTTTTCTTCCCTTTAAAACCTTTTCTGACAAGTTTAGGTAACTGGTGGTGTAGACAAAAAGATTTATATTTGGTCTGTCGAAAATAACTCTATGCTTGGCAAGTTTACTCAACATCGTGATGCCATCTCTGGTTTGAAGTTTCGCAGGGGTCATAATCAACTCTATTCTGCATCTTTTGATCGTACTGTCAAAGTTTGGCAAGTGGATGAAATGTCATATGTAGAAACTCTGTAAGTGTGTTATATTTTCTCATTCCCATAGTTTCGGTCATCAAGATAAAATAACTAGCATTGATGCTTTATCAAGAGAGAGATGTGTGACTGCTGGATCTAGAGATAAGACCTGTCGTTTGTGGAAAATACCTGAAGAATCGCAGCTTGTATTTCGGTCTGGTGGTGGAAAGATTGCTGGTGACGACTTGGTTGTTATGGAAGACATATTGAAACATGAGAAGATTACAACAAAAGGTAAAGGAGATTTTGGAGGTTCCACAGATATATTGGCCATGATTGATGATGAGCATTTTGTAACTGGTTCTGATTCAGGGTAAGGTTTTAATTATTGACTGGGTTTAGTGCTATCTCTCTATGGAGTACACAAAAAAAGAAGCCTCTCTATACAAATCTACGGGCACATGGCCCTGGAACTAATGCTAAAGTCGATGGAAAGCATTATGTGACAAAATCCACCGAGGAAAGTTGTTGCTGGATCACGTCATTAGCAGCTATTCCTTATACTGACTTATTTGCGTCCGGTTCTGGTGATGGGTACATTAAATTCTGGAAGTTGAATGAATCCAAGCGATCTTTTACCCTTTTAAACTCCATACCAATGAAAGGTTTTGTTAACTCCATGTCCTTTTTTGAGGCACCTTCCTTAGATTTCCAACCACCTCAGATGCAAAAAGTTGAAGGTAGTGAAATTGCTGTGAAAATCAAGACCAATGCAGAAATTCAAAGACTTATCAAGAGTGCCCCAAAGCAATGGTATCTTGTTTGTGTTACAGGGCAAGAACATAGATTGGGTCGTTGGTGGAAGCTCAAATCATCCAAAAATCAAGTTGCAGTTGTATCATTACCACGTTTAAAATAAATTAATATTAATATTAGCATTGGTTTTTTAATGATTTTTAGTCCAGTTCCATAATTGATTATCATGTGATCGGTTTGTCAGAATGATTCACTCTGACAACTGGTTGATATAAATACAGCAAAGCAAATGATGGATGTTTAAAAATAATTTCGATGGCCGTTAAACGAATAATATGCTTACCAGTGGATGGATCCAAGAATACTTTAAAGTCAATAGACTACGTTTCCAATCACATCATCCACGAATTAGACCATATTTACTTGATCAATATCAGAAAAGACTGTAAGAGTGAATTTGTATCGTATCCTGATGATAATCCACCATTTTTCTATCCAACTGGTATTTATTAATCAAATTAACCAAAACTAGATATTCCGTTTGATGAAATTAATGACTTGGAAGAAAAGGATTCAAATAGATTACTGGAACGATTATCAGAACCAATTAAACAAAAAACCTCGCATGTGACGTTGATATCAGTCATGTCTACAGATCCTCGAAAAGCATTAGAAAAGGAAATCAATAAGATTAAACCCGATTTGGTTGTTATGGGAAATAGAGGATTAGGGATGGTGTCTAGAATCATGATGGGATCAGTTTCCAATTATATCTTGAATCATATTGAATATCCTGTAATGATTATTCCAGATCAATAAACCGAAGCATTTACGTGAAATATTCAACATAGTACACAATCAGTAAACTATTCTTATTTAAGATTCCAAATAAATTGAAATTATAGATGAAGCTTTGTTGATATTAGGGACAAAGTATTGTTAATTATATGGGAGAATTAGAAATAGACTTTGAAAAATTAAAGTATCTATCATTCAATGAATTGTAGACATGTTACAATGAAGTGATTTTTATTATTAATTTTACCTAAAAAGATGGTTTATTTTGAACAAAGAAATTACTCAACTAAAAAGCTATTTCTCAGAGTGAAACACATTACTGATTGAGAAAAGCAAAAAGACTCTCCAACTGGGAATCGAACCCAGGTCATCCGCGTGACAGGCGGAGATACTAACCACTATACTATTGAAGACCTCTCCGAATCCGGGAATCGAACCCGGGCCGCCTCGGTGAAAGCGAGGAATCCTAACCACTGGACTAATTCGGA